>VWZE01020517.1:0-10819 GCA_013396675.1 Eubucco bourcierii
CTTGCGATACTGTGATACTGTGATACTGTGATACAAAATTTCTGAAGCCTTTTCTTTTTTTAACATTGATATTGAAATTGAATGAGATTATTGTTTTGCTAAAGAGTGCTAAGATCTTATTGGCATGATTCAGTACAGTGAGCCCATGTCTGCATGAAAAAAGGACTAGAGAAAAAAATAGAAAAAAAATTAATGTATCAGGTCAGAAAGTCTCTGAACTTACAGAGCTATTGTTAGGTTCTTAGATGCTCTTAACTGCAGGAATGCTAGGAAAAAGAAGTAACCAGTTCAAGTTCATTAGGCACTGGTCAGAGATCTGCAACCAGAAATAAAACCAAGTAAAATAAACTGTGAAATATATTTTAAAAAAAAAAAAATCAAAGTGATTCAACTAAGCAAGACAGCAAATTATTTTAGATCAGTATCCATCTCTGGTAAACTATCTATATCGTATGCCTGCAAAAACTCCAAAACCAAGAGCAAGTTCAAGTGCCCTCCTGGCAACTAGAAAATCTGCTGTTCTAGAATCATCAGATAAAGGCTTCATCTGTGTCACTGTCAGGTTGACAGTGGGTTTTGATGAACTTTTCTTTTATAAGTTTATGTAATTATTTTTGAACTAATTTGGACTTCTACAATTCAAAGCACTTAATGGTAAAGATTTCCCCAATATGAAATTTTTAAAAAAAAAAAAAAAAAAATGCCTATTATTGTCCCCAGTGGCATCCCATGCCTTTGTGGATTCCTTCTTGCTGGATTCACGTCTGACATTTTCAGTAAAAATCAGAGAGGAACCCACTGATAATCAATAGAAATGAGTTGTTGTGAAGGATGTTTGCTAATATATCATGTAAGTTAAAGCATGATAAGAGAAGAAAGGCTTTTTTCTTTCAGTTTTTCTCAAGTTGTAGTTTGATTTATAAAACAAATGGATTTTCTATAAATAATATTCCTATATATCTTTTAGCACCAGATGCTCCCTATACTCACTGGAAGCAAACTGTCTTCTATTTAGAGGACTATTTAACTGTGAGACGAGGAGAAGAAATCTATGGGACTATATCCATGAAACCAAATGCAAAAAATGTGGTGAGTCAGCATCACTGATTCTAATTCCAACTCTACTCATAACAAAATATAACCAATAGAAAATAAAATGCATCTGAGTAAAACTATTTGTACAATCATGTAAGACCTCTAGTCACAGTTTTCACCAGAGTTGGTGATAGCAATGACAGTGCAGTGCTAATGTAATAGAACTTAAGCTTCAAACAAGCTAGCATGAGAATGAAGAAATTATTCAGGTACATCTCTAAATCAGCTGCCCTCTGCAATCAGTCTACCTCACATTTTGTGACACTAGTAGGCAAGGGTCTCTTTGTACTGTCACTAAAATCACTGCCAAGATCCATTCCATCAACAAAGGATGATCAAGATTAAGTACTTCAGTTCCACATCTCTATAGCTTGATTTCCCACTCATGGACTAAGAACTCTGCTTTAGTAAATTAAGTAACATATTTCAGCAGAGTACTCACTGATGAATGTGCTTGAGCTGACTAAACAAGTAATATGGTTATTTTAAAACTGTGGCGTTCCACAGAAAATACAGGCGGTTTATTTGAGACTAAACATCCTCAATTTCTGTGCTGTGGGCTGAATCCTTCACCAAGTGTGTTAGTTGTTCAGTGCTTCTTGTAATTGGTGAGAAGACTACAAGGGGTGGTCTGATGGTGCAAGCCACATCTGTAGAGAAGCATGGTTTCTGAGAGAAACAGTGACCTGCCAAAAACCTTGAGCAGAATCAAGGTTTTTATATGGTTTTCTATTTTCTATTACAACATATAACCATTAGAATAACTCTGGTTATAATATGTCTATGCTAGTGTAATTGTTGAAACATTGCAGTTGGTAGCTGTTGACTACAGCAAATCTTAACATTTCATTGCAATCTTTATTTTGCATTCCTTTTCTTTTTTTGTACTAAATAAAGATTGGATGTGGTTTTCATAGAAATGTTCATATAGGGGAAGAAATAAACACAAAATAAATTATCCATTGAAACAAGCACATTCACTTAGGAAGCTGCCAATTGCTGTGAAAGTAGTGGAAAGGTCTGTTTCCCACCTTCAGGTCGTCCTTTGGGGAACAGAGCATCTTCTTCTGAGTTGAATGTATCAAATTTCTTCTAAGGGAAAAATGAAGAAAATTTCAAACGGCAACACAGCATCAAGGACTTGAACGCAGATTTGGGTGCTGAATTTAATATATTCTTGGTAGTTACCATAAGACAGAGAGACCACTTTGTTTCAAAAGGATTTGTTAGTTCAAAAGGATTCTTCTGAAACACAAAGAGTTTGTGGGGAGGTGTTTCATTCTGTGGGGTTATGGAGTACCTTTTTCAAAAAAAAAAAAAAAAAAGATTAAAGAATGACTAAGAGCATCTCAATGGGAAATACCTTTTTAAAATGGTTATAAAATACATATGATAGTATGGCACTTCAGGAGCTTCCTGGATGTCATCAGGATACTAAACCACCTAAGAATACACAAATATGCTCTAGACATAGATTGTATGGTGAAGGCTATTATGCATCCTATAGCCTGCTTTTTCAGTGTTAGCACCACTTAAAAACAGAAGTTTGAAACCTCAGTAGATATCTCTTAAATCTATAGGTCTTTTCAACCAAAACAGTGATAACTGAATTCATGCAATGAACTTGTGGTCTTACATACATGTTACAATTCAATCTTTTCACAGCGTGACCTGGATTTCACAGTAGACTTGGATTTTAAAGGACAGCTATGTGAAATGTCAGTATCTAATGACTACAAAATGCGCTAGCAAGAAAGTTTTCAGAGAGATGAAAAGGAGAATTTTACCAAGTCCTGAACAGCTGAACTTCAAGTTAGGAACAATTGTTCATAACACTATTATATCAAACACTAGAATGTTTACTCTGATGGAGAGTGGTAACCTGATTCTTCTAGCAGACAGTATAGAGGGCTGGGATCCCACTGTGAATGTATAATATACAGATTTTGTCAAAAATATAGGGAAAATAAGGTCTTGAGTGTTTTGGTCAACTTTAGGATGGCAGAAGATGCATATACAAATTGTACTACTTACTGTGAATTTCTGGTTCTTCCAAACTTTGCATGCTAAAGATGAACAGGGCAGTTTTCTCAGTATGAAAGACCAGTACAGCACATTACTGTGATAGTATTACTAGACTTATATTCAGTATAAATGAATATATATATATATATATATATATATATATATNATGTATGACATGAGGGAAAATGGTCATTTCATAATAGGAATTTGTTTTGTGATTATTTGATTGTCTAATTCTTATTATACAGTTATAGAAAGATGATGCTATCTCTGGCACTACTCTCTATGCAGTGATGTATAGAGGTAACTGTCCCAAGTTAAAGTTTTGGTAAATATTCCATGAAAAGTGTAGATAAAAGTTGAGCATTTACAGAAAGTACAATAATCTTTTTGGATGTCCTTTGGAAAACATGGACCATTAACATTAAAATCCACCTTCACAACTGGATGTCTGTCAGAGATTTAAAAGCATTAGCTTTTTATCCTTGAAAATATTCTGTGTTGAGTTTTTATAGTTGGATTTTGCATGACACCTGAAATCACACACTTTGTATTTAAATTTTGTTGCTGCAAAGTCTCTGAAATGGTGGGTAATTAATGTTTCTTGGCTATGCCATGTTTCAGTTCTTTGCAAGATTCTTAAAGTAATTTTTTTTTAAAATGAATTAATGTTTGATTTTGTTGATAGTTTTAAATTGCAAATGCTGTTCTCAAGAGTGCAGTGATTTTCAGGAGAAAGCTAAAGTCTTTGAAAGTCTATGGCTTCTGATATTCCTAAGATACCTGTTGCTTCCTCATCCCCATATACTCATTTTTCTTACAGTGTCTTCTGCTTATAGTTAAAATACTAACTGCTTATAATTCCTCATATATATGTGTCAACTCTTTTTATTATATGAATGCTGATCATTTAACAACATGTGATTTATCAAGAGCCTCATTAGCAGTCCCACCCTACCCACTTTTCAGTCTCTCTGGTGTAAATCATAATTCACCATGTATTAGATGATACTCAATTCCCCCCACCCCCCCCACCCCTCAAGAATGCTCTTTAATCACCTACAAATAAAGCATACTTAAACATGTGTTTTGCCAGTATTTGTCAACTTTTAAGAAAGTTATTTCTATTGCTTTTTCCTTTATTGTACAGTGTTTCCATTTTCTTATGCTCTAAAGATTATGGTCTAGGGATTGTATGGTAACTATATAGAAATAAATTAAACTGTGTTTTAGCGGTAAAAGATACTGTTTCCAGTGTAGTTCATCACTTGTTTAAAGCACTGGTTTTGTATTTTCTTGAGAAGAAAATGAACAACTTTCATCACAAAATGACTAGGATTTTATCTGTCAAATATTGCCGTAATTTTCCAAGGGATCAGTTTGGAGCTAGATCCAGAGAAGCCTCTGGAGTTTCTTTCTACCAACACTTACATGGTTCTAGGACTCTTAAGGTAAGGAATTCTACTAACTTTTTTCTCAGCCTCTTCTATTTATGTAAAGATACTCCAACAATGTTTTCATCTTCTCCTTTGCCAGTAACCACTGAGCTGACTATAACTGAAAGAGGAGACTATTTCTCTAACTTTTTCTTTAATAGCACTTCAAACCATATACTTGTCTTGCCCACTGCATGAATCTTCAATATCTTTAATGTTAAAGAAAAGAATAAAGAAGGAACAAAACCCCAAACAACCCTGTTCAAAAAAAGAACAAGCAAATCAATAACAAAAAAAGAGAATTTGCAATGTTCTGTCTGACCTTACTGGCAATGTAATTTTTGCCTAATAGAAAGCAATTTCTAATAGTAATTTCAAAATTACTACAGTCACTGCTGTTCTCTTTATCTGTCTTACCAGTCCAGTCTCTGCAGGTACAATCTCTATGACTTCCTTTCCTTTCCCTTTTCTTAATATGTTTGATACTTCTCTCAGTTTTCAGAGGTAAATGATGATGCAAAAAACTTGAACATGTTTTTTTGAGAGAACTGTGGTGTGGTTGTGAAACAGAAGGACACTATGTTAGCTTTGTGATGAGAACTACAACCAAAAATCAGTCCTACTTTATCACATAACATAGAGCAAAATCAAGACTGATTTTGAAATCAAGAGCTGATCCTTGAATCCTCATGTAGGAAACAGGAATTCCTCTTTCACAGTTCTATTTTCTGCTTTCATGTCTAACAATTTCTATTTCACAGAATCAGAGAATTGTGGGGCTTGGAAGGAACTTCTAGAGATTGTCTAGTCCAACTCCCCCTGCTAATGCAGGGATGCTAAGATCTGGTTGCACAGGAACACATCCAGGCAGATTTTGAAAGTTGCCAAAGAAGGAGTATCTGTGGCCTCTCCAGGAGGCCTGTTCTAGTGCTCTGATGCTCTCAAAGTAATGAAGTTTTTTTTTTCAAGTGAAACTTCTAATGTTCTAGTTTGTACTCATTGTCCCTTTTCCTTTCACTGGGCACCACTGAAAAGAGCCCAGCCCCATCCTCTTCACCTCCAAACTTCACAAATTGCTAAGCATTGAGAAGATACCTTCTCAGTCTGCTTTTCTTCAAGCTAAACTGCCCCATGTCTTAGCCTCTCCTCATAAGAGAGGTGCTCCAGTCCCCTCAGCAAGTTTGTGGCCCTTCTTTGGATTCTCTCCAGTAACATCCTGTCTCTCTTGAATGGGAAACAATATTCCAAGTATGGCCTCACCAGGTCAGAGTACAACTTTGCTCTTCTTAATATAATCCAGAATACCGTTGGCCTTCTTATTCATGAGGACATATTTCTGACTCAAAACCATTCCCAGTACAACACAGCCCTAGGAGCAGAAATGGAACCCTGTGTTAAGGTCACAACAGGTTTTATTTAAAACTCATACATACTTCATCATTTTGATGCAGGAATATGCAATGGCAGTCCAAAAAGGCATACATAACTTACTGTATCAACAGTAGCTCGTAGTGTAGATCATTTAGCAGAAGTAATTTATCGTCATAATAGTGGCATATTTTTCACATTTATTGGCATGACAAGTCACTGAGAACATCCAGTTGGATGAGACCTCAAAGATCATCCAGTCTAACCCTCTACACAGCACTGAAAGGTCAACATCAAACCATGTTACTAAGCACCAGGTCCAGACACTGCTTAAACATCTCTAGGCACGGTGACTTCACCACTACTCAGGGCAGACCACTCCAATGTTTGATAAACCTCTCTGTGAAGAAATATTTCCTAACATCCAGTCTGAACCTCCCATGGCACAGATTGTAACTATTTCCTCTAGTCCTGTCACTTGACACCAGGAAGAAGAGTCTGACACCCTCCTCGTTCCAGCCTCCATTTGGGCAGTTGTAGGGGTCTCCCCTCAGCCTCCTCTTCTCCAAAACTAAACAACCCCAGTTCCGTCAGCTGTTTCTCATAGGTCATGTGCTCCAGGCTATTCACAAGCCTTGTTGCCCTTCTCTGAACATGCTCCAGCGCCTTGATGTCCTTCTTGTAGTGAGTGCCCCAGAACTGAACACAGTATTCGAGGTGTGGTCTCACTGGTACTGGGTACAGGGGGATGATCACCTCCCTGTTCCTGCTGGCCACTGTGTTTCTAATACAAGCCAGGACACCACTGGCATTCTTCTCAGATAATATTTTTGTGAGTAAATACTTAAAGCCCCTTGTTATTCACCATTGCCTTCTGCCATAAGCAGAAAGGAGCTCCTCAAGTCCCTCTAGTGACAAGTGGTGTATTGACCGCAAGTGGTACACTAACTGCAAAGCCTTCTCTGTCAGTTCAATCGAGTTCAATTAATGTATACATCTGCTAGTTATTTCTAGATCCTGTTATTACTTGTATGTAAAGTTTCCATGACTGCTGCAAAGAACTGATTATTATTAAAATTAGCGATCGGGGTGCCATGAGTTCTGAATTTTTAACATTAATAAACATTATTAATTTTAAAAAATATAATCTCTCAGTAATTAATCACTCCTCCACTACACCACTGACAGAACATCTGAGGAAAACAGCTCATTGTTTTGCCTGCTTTCCTACAGGATGAGTGCAGGCAGGCAAGCAACCTAAGTGAAGCTGAAATTATGTGATGGGTAGCATTTCTGTATAGAGTAACCAATACCAAAACAGGAGATCACAATACATTCTGAACTACAAGTTGAGGATATGGAAGCAGTAGAAAAAAAAATTGAATGTATCCTTTACCAGTAAAGATAAGAAGATAAGTGAGAAAAAGACTTCCGAAAATATTCAGATGGACAAGTAAATTGGAGAACTCTCCATCTGAGTTCTACTGCTAAATGATACCACTAAGTAGGATACCCCCTGTTAAGCAGAGGGACATCTGGCTTCAGTCTAGGCAAAACCTAGACCTTTCCAACTTAACCTTCATGGGTCCAAATGCACTTCTGCTTACCAGACCACTGACGCTGTATTAAGTTATCCCCATCCTTGCTCTTTCAACAGTTAAAGTAGAACATGCACCATGAAGCCAAAAGATTGACTAAAATATCATCGGGGGGGATTATTTCCATCTGTGTCAGAGAAATGTTGGTTGTAAGCAAGATTAGAAGGTTTGTAGTCCAGCTTAATGCTCAAAGTAGAACTTTCCTCAAAGCTGTGCCAGGTAAAACCTGAAAACTTCCAAGGACAGCGATTTTATAAACTATGAGCAGGTCTGATAAAACATATTTTCCTTCATGATAGACTATGCCTTGCTTATTCAGCATTAAATTCTGAAAGCTGTTTCATCGTTTGATAGATGTCCATAATGCAAATTTTATGTATCACTTTCTTGATATACAGAAGTCTAAGTATACTATGTTGCACAGATACATCATCTCCACAGCAATGATAAAAAGATACTTTAGTTGCTATTTTACATAACAATAATGTCAATAAGAAACTTTAAATAGAATTTCCACTGTTTTGTAATCTGTGTATATGGTCTTCATTCACCCTGATATGAGTAGCACTTGAATACCCTGTGTGGGACATGGATATGACAAAAGCAATGTTCAGAATTCCTTGCACAATCTCCTCTGTATTAATAACACCATTGCATTTCAATATAGAAGGTAAGTTTACAGTGCAGTTCCAAGTAAAAATAGCATACATGTTTAAAACTTCACACATTGGTGTCTGCTGACAGATGTGTCATTTAATGTAATGTAATGACAGCTATACAAGTACAACAACATCAACATTCCCTATTCACATTTGATTTGCTCTGCAAAGGCAGGATTTATGTTTAGTACACTTTCTCCTACCAACTGATCATCCTTTTAAAGGATGGCACCAGAAGGAACAGCAAGGAGTTATGTAAGTGAACTTGAGAGGTTGAAGCTTGCTGAGTGTAAGGACTAATTTTGCTTTTGCTATTGTGGGTAATTTTCATTCCAGCAAAGGAAATTTTCAAATTTTCAAGATATGCTTCCCTAAAAGAAAATACCACAGACACTGAATTTACACCATCTATGAATTTTGTCTGAAGACTGTTAGAGTCTGACAAAACAAATAAAACAATGTTATGTAGTTAAAATGTTCTGTTGCATACACTTTTATTCAAAGATTTACATATCACCATTTTAGTCTCTTCTAAATAAAGACATTTTTGTGCTCTCAGAAGTAATAGGCATAGGTGAAAAAAAACCACTTCTGCTTGGTATTCTCCTGCCTACTGCCTTTTGATTAATTTATCTTTCAGTATACCTACATCTCCAAAAATCTCTACATAATACACAAGAGACTCACAACCCAGAGCCAAGTTCCATGATACACACAGCTGTGTCACAATCTTGGTTTATCCTGAACAATATGCTGTGGCAGAGCGGAGGCCTGTGAACTAGTTAAAGTTAATTTATAACTGGAGGGAGGAGAGAGGGGAAAGAAATCTTCATGACTATTAAGACAGTATTAGCTTCTGATATATCTGAGAAAAATAACAGCAGGAGATATAAAACCTTGGTAGAGTCAAAAACCGGCAACACAAAGGATCAGTTAGCATTAAGAAACCCTGGAAGCTCACAGTTCCAAGACCGGTCTGACCACCTGGCTTGTTATATCTGTCCAGAAGTAGAGCGTGGTTGCATGTTGTTCATATCTATCTTCTGTGAGTACTAATCAACAAACAATTGCTGTTTGTTAATGCAGACAGATGACTAGGACCTGGCCTGAGGTTTAACTACCCAAACAGACCATGAGAAACTCTGGACATAACAAATAGTGGAGAAGCTGATAATAATGTACTGTTGAGCAATGGTTAGATTTCACAGGTGGTTAAGTGGGAGTTAGAAGATAATTTCATTGCTGATTTCAAGTAATTGGAAGGTAAGGACTCTCAGGGTAGTGGAAACTTAAAAGGCCAGCAGCACCTTAGTAACTATATCAGTAATAATATGTAAAACCCAGGTGATCTAGGTAGTAGTAGAAGAACTACAAAATCTGTGTGGATATAGATTTGGCAAAACTGAGAGTAGTGGGGAAAAGGAAACAGTGACCAAAATGTTTCTTTGGGATACAAAGGGCAGAGCATGGCTGTTTGAGCTACATTTCTAGCTCAGACATAAAAAATTAGGAACAAACTTAGACACTGATTGTAAAGCAGAAAAGTACTCAAGGCTCTGAGTGAAGAGGTGAACATGCCAGGGACAGGCCATAAAATGTCAACAATAGATAAGTTACTATAACACCATTACAGTATTGCAAACTTTATGTCTGGAAGCACAGCTTATATCTTGCCATTTGCTGCTTTTGCTGCACCTGCTGCTATCTACTCCCATTGCCATTTTGGCTGCTGCTTTGCTGCTGCTTGTCCCCATCCTCATTTTCTCTAAGGTTACTACATTCTATAATAGTTTTGTTCTGTCTATACTGTTACACTTAGTTCAACTGTAAAAATACAATTTCATTTTTTCTGACTTTCCAAATTCTGATTTGTAGTGAAATTCACTCTATTATAAACCTGGGGCAGCTTTATAGTAAATTATTGGGCAAGGAATCCACTCTAGCCTTTCTCACAGACAAAGGAAGGGATCAAGATAGATGGAGGAGGAACAAGTTTGGGGAAAAAAATCAAGAGAAACTAGAATAAAAGAGGACAATTTCATTCAAGTAAGGTGCTGGTCATCTGATGGAGCCTTGCACCATGTATTAAGCTGTCCCATTCCTTTTTTAAGTCTTCTTTCTACCAAATTTCTGTGTGAAGGTTTGGGAGTTCCCTGCACCCCCACACTTTGTAAAATGACCCAGACTAGAACTCAGTTGGCTGGAAGTTAAGTGATGAAGCTCTATTTACAACTTTGCACAATGTACAGCAGATATTTATGCTATATACAGAATATTTACAGAAATATACAAGTTAAAGGTAATACAGCAACACAACTCCCCTCCCAGAAATCAGAGACCCCAGGAGGGGCTCCCAACCACCCTTCCACCTTCTCCCCACCCCTGTACCTTACCCCAAGGTTTGCCTTATGTGCAAGGTAAATTAGGAGGATCGGCCAAGGGAGTTAGAAGAAAAGTGGTTAGTGAGGATTAATCAGCAGAGGAGTCAGACCCCAGAAACTGCTAGATCCCCCCAGCAGCTCCTGCTCCAACAAGAGCCAGAGACAGACTGACTTATCTATTGTTTTGTTTATTCTTCCCAAACAATTCTCCAGCAAGCGTATGAGTGAAGTAGACATCATGATGTTTTCCTTTCACA
>VWZE01020518.1:13475-45944 GCA_013396675.1 Eubucco bourcierii
CTGCTGGCCACGCTTCTCTTGATGCAGCCTAGGACTCGGTTGGCTGTCTGGGCTGCATGTGCACACTGCAGGCTCATGTTGAGCTTTTCATCAACCCAGACTCCAAGGTCCTTTTCCTCAGGGCTGCTCTCCAGCCATTCACCACCCAGCCTGGAGTTGTGCTTGGCATTGTGCCTACCCAGGTGCAGGACCTTACACTTGGCCTTATTGAATTTCATCAGGTTGGCCTGGGCCCAACTCTCCAGCCTGTCCAGGTCCCTCTGGATGGCATCCCTGCCCTCTAGCAAGTCGACTGTGCCACACAGCTTGGTGTCATCTGCAAACTTGCTGAGGGTGCACTCCATTCCTCTGTCCATGAGCTCCCTCAACCTCTCCTCACAGGGCTGTGCTCCAGGCCCCTCACCAGCTTTGTCGCCCTTCTCTGGACACATTCCAGCACCTCAACATCTCTCTTGAATTGAGGGGCACAGAACTGGACACAGGACTCAAGGTGTGGTCTGACCAGTGCTCAGTAGAGCAGAAGAATCACTTTCCTTGTCCTGCTGGCCACACTGTTCCTGATACAGGCCAGGATGCCATTGGCACTCATGGCTATCTGGGCACACTCCTGGATCATGTTCAGCTACTCTCTACCAGTACCCCCAGGTCCCTTTGTGCCTGGTTGCTTTCCAGTCACTCTGTCCCCAGCCTGGAGCACTGCTTGGAGTGGTTGTGGCCAAAGTGTAGAACCCTGCACTTAGCCTTGTTAAATCTCATCCCACTGGCCTCTGCCCACTCATCCAGCCTGCGAAGTTCCCTCAGCAGAGCCCTTCTACCCTCCAAGAGATCAACACCTGCTCCTAACTTGGTGTCATCTGCAAACTTATTGATGGTGGACTCAATGCCTTGGTCCAGATCATCAATTAAGAAATTGAAACCTTGGCCCTACTAATATCAAAGAATATTTTACCATTACATGCAATTATGTTGGGATGTCACTTAGCATGCTCAGTATTGCCTCTGTACTGCAATCATCCAGCTATCAATGCCAGAAATGGGTAAATCACTTTCAGAAAAAAAAAAAAAAAAAAAAAAAAAAAAGAAAATTAAANNNNAAAAAAATCAGAGCATGGCAATAACAAGATGGTCTTTCAAATTAAGTTAGCACAACTGGAGCAATGCCAAACATTTTCCTTTCATAGCCCAGGTAGAAACAGAAGGGAAGTCTAGGCTTCCAAGCCTGCCTTGAGTAAAACAGTGAGCCTTCAGATGTGGAAGAAGCAAATTCCTGTTGTACCATAATATAAATAAACCACAATATAAATAAAAGCTGGACATAGATATTTCTCTTCAGATCCAGATGAGTAGAGGAGAAGCAAGACATCAACCCCTCTTCTGCTTCAGGACAAGAGTAGATGGCAAGATACACAGAATAATTTGGGTATTTTCCAGAATTCAAAGTTTCTACAGTTCTGCATTATTATTTATCTAAGCAGGAGACTCTCTTCTCCTCAGCAAACTTTCTCATTTATAGGGAGTGTGATGCTCGTGGGATGTATGAGTTTATGGGATACACCTGTGAGCCAACTCCAGTCGGCTGTGCTGGCTGACTCGGAATTGCCAATGGCCTGCAGCCCATGGCCAGCCTAGGATTGTGTCCTCTTTTTTCCTGGAACATCAGCAGAGCTGACAAAATCAAACTGAAATCAACTGCAAACTACAGGGACAATCATCCATCCTAGGACTACTAGCCCCTACACTACTTGAGTGAATCAACTTGTGAGACCAAGACCTTTCTGATCCAAGTCTGGTTCTTTGCAAGATTAGAGGGAGGAAATTGGGGTGCAACTGCTCTTTTTTTTTTTTTTTTTTTTTTTTTTTCCTTCCTAAAACAAAGGTATTTGTACCCATTTTAAAAAAAATGCTTGTCTAGAATCTTCCTTCAAATGCAGCTTGGTAAATCAGCTGAAAACTGCCATTATTGCTTTTGGTTCAGACCTGTGAGACATCATTGAGATGAACAAGTTCATGGAGACATATACAAGTAGTAGAATGGTGTGGCTAGGAAAGAGAAGATGGGACAGCACAATGTGGGAAAGACAGTGCAAATCCTTCCTTTTTGGTTGTCACATACTGCTACATTAATACTCAAGATTTTTAACTTCCATGAATCACCTGTATTGCTAGGACATCACTGTCACAGCTACTTTGCTTTTACAGTGTAACAAGGCTGCTTTACACTCTCAGCTATCCCCTGTAAAGTTTTAGCAAGGTAAAAATATTGCCACACATAAATTGTCTTCGAGAAAGATACAATGATAGTAATAATAAATGTGTGCAGACACATTGCAAGAGTGCCAATGAATTTCAGTCCTTCTCTATTTACCTGCTCTTGCCCTCACTAAAACTGACTATTACCTGCTCTTTACCTGCTCTTCCCCTCACTAAAACTGACACCAACTAAAAACAGCCCCACTATTTTCAAAAGAGCTTCCAAAGGCCTCCTGTGACAGTTAACATTACATTTCCTGTAGTTAAATTAGCTTACCTGAGATAAAAATCAGCACACTTCATATCAGAAGAAAATAAAAATAATTAAGTATCATCTACTGCCATGACTCTGCTATTCAATATTATTATTTTTTGGCACCTACAATTGCCATCCGAGTTCTTAGATGAGACAAGTTCTAGAATTTCAGTTATGTTTGAGAGACACAGCTAAGATCTGTTGTACCTCATTGTGCCCAAAGTTTCTTCCGATACCCAGCCAACATTCCCACTGCAAACTCTTATTCAACAGCTTCTCATAGAATTATGTTTATCTCATAAAGTTTTCCTGACAATGTGTTCATCTTTCCAATACTTTCTAAAACTTGTTAATAACACATACTATAAGTAAGCATCACACACTTCTCTATAGAAACAGCAAAAACAGTTCAAATACATTTTTGGCTGCAGTGCATCTACTACAGCTATTGAAATTGCAGCAATAATTCACAGGCACTTTAAAAAAAAAAAAAAATTATGCTTGCATACTAGAAGAAAAATCAAACAAATTTTCTATGATGCCAGGAAAGAATACGACTGAATTATATTCACGGTATCCTTTCCAGCGTCACTCAGAAAGAAAGAATTTTTATTTTCCAAATTTTCACACTGCACCTGAAAGGTTCAGGAAAATAAATCTTCTCCTTCCATCTTTGGGAAAAGTCTTACCAGTAAAGAAGTAACTTGTCAGTTAGCACCTAACAAATAAGTTTCCACAGTCAGAGCTAAGAATGTTCAGTTGGATTCAGAGAGGAGGTCAGCACAGCCCCACGGCTGTAATCACATCATAGTACGTTGGAGCAAGCACAGCCTCTCTTCTCAGTCCCTCCGTGTTAACCTACAGCTGCATTTTGTCCATTAGTGCTCCCAAATGATCAAGTCTTGCAAAGCAATTTGAAAGAGGGTCCTGCTGCAGAGGTAGTATGAGCAACCAGTGATGGGACCCTGGGAGCTTTCAACCTCCACACTTCATGTGGTCCATATTAACCCCAAGGCTGCACCACTACACTGTGCACATGCACAGTTTCTCCACCTAACTCAGGGTGTGCCTAGCCGTAGGTAGTGAAGCTTACAGCATTTGCAGACAAGCAGTAAATATATCTTGACTAACCTCTCATCCTTATTTCTCTGTTTCAGAGCTGCACAAGATACTCAAGTCATTGAAGACTTGGGGTGAATTGAAAGAGCAAAGACTGAATTGCTACCAAGTACCCAAGGCAAAGAACAGTAAAAGAAAACAAGCATAAGAGGGACTTCAACGAAATATGAGCCAAGAACTTCTTGCACCTCATTTCATTCCCTATGTTTCCCTTTCAGGTTGACCTGCACAACCCTAACTTCTAAAACTGCCTCCTTCCAAACTACACTATACAATAGATTCCTGGGCATTAATTCTGAAAATCCATTCACAGTACAAACATTGAAATATTATTTTAATATGTACTCATTTATACTAAGAGGAACAATGATACAGAGTGGTTAGGCAGCCAGTAGACCACATATTTCATTGTCAAACTGAAATGTAACACACACTGATAAAGCCCCATCCAAAATATCTCAGTGGTGGCCTGCAAAAGGCAGCAGATGTGAGAGCTCATTTATTTTTAAATATCGTTGCCTGCACCAGTAACAGAGGTCTCCGTAATTGTTGTTATTATTATTATTGATAATAATGAGGAGGAGGAGGTTGGTGATGATGGTGGTATATCTGGGATTTCCTTTGGGGTATGTTAAATAGCAGCTTTAGAATGAGACAAATCACAGCATGGGAGATGCTGAGCATCAACCCTATTTTAAAAGGATTCTTGAATTCTGCATGTTGAGAGACAGACCTCATCTTCACAGTCTGTCTCAGTTCCGGGAATGAAAATATATCCAGAAGAAGTAATATGGCTTTCAGCCCTTGAGTTCCAGATTTCTTTTTCTTAGATACATTAGAAGAATTAGCAGTAAAAGGCATTTCTACAAAGTTCAGGTTCTTCTCTAAGAAAAAAGACCACTCTAAAAAAACATATCACTTAAAAGAAAAAACACTCTTTAATCACTGAGTATAACAATTTAGTCCTTAATGAGATGTTTCTGACCTCAGATTCAGCCAGAAGTTCAGTATTTCAAATGAGTTGGCACCTCAGTGGAATAGACTTTGATGCTTTTTAACAGATGGAAACATCAGTGCTGCTAAACAGACTCACTGAATGCTGGTCTGGTCTACCCAGAAAACTTTAATTTTGCTCTTTACAAAGAAAAAAAAAAAAAAAAAAAAAAAAAAAGGTGTTTCAAAACACTTCTGTGGGGAGACAGGAAAAGAAGAAACTAAAGGAAAAATAGAAGATCTGTAATGAAAGAATTTAAAGTAAGTTTAGCTCTCATCATGGAATACCTACAGTGACACCCAAGGTTACTAAAATGTACAAATTTGAATAATGAAAATAGCAGTTTATTTGACAAGTACAAACTGGACATGAATGTTTTAATTCTCAGTCTTCTTAATGATTCAAGTCAAATAGCTTTTCCAAAAACTTTTTTTTTTCTGAATAGGCAGACCAGAAACTCTGGCACAGGTCTTAACATTTTCCTCAATGTTTTCTTTACAAAGGCATCCTTGCCAAGAAGCTGAATTCCTTGAAATTTTGTGGGAAAAAAACAATGAATGCTGAAGAATATCACCTTCAATGGACGCGAAAAACATTTATGTGCTGTAAACCAAATGGTATAAAAAGAAAAAAAAAAAAAAGAGTAAGGACAGGTTCCTTAAACAGACATTTGCAGACATATTATTTTTCTGCTGTCACTTCTGTGGAATTCAGAAAATAGAAAAGATGCGGATACCAACTTGTGTGATGTCTCTAGAGATAACATGCTTTTAGCTTTGTTAATAACG
This sequence comes from Eubucco bourcierii, assembly GCA_013396675.1. NCBI lineage: Eukaryota > Metazoa > Chordata > Aves > Piciformes > Ramphastidae > Eubucco > Eubucco bourcierii. Next base: position 18,883 of record VWZE01020518.1, read on the forward strand.
GAGCTGAATAACTCTGGTTACTTTTTGTTGGCACACACTCATCTGACAACATTTTTAAAACGTAAATTCTTCTGGGAGCATGTCTTTGTCAAGTATTAATGGCACTAGTAACTTAAATTGACATCTATGTCATGCAGCCATGCATCTGTCAGTATAATAAAAATATACTTTTAAAAGATTACTTGATATTGTCTGACTTTGGCAGCAGATGTTTAAGTTTATTTTGATGTAAAAAAGATTAAATATTTTTGTCAATACTTTCTAATTGTGAAATTTATTCAAGGAGACATCTTTATAACTGGCAGTGCTGTAAGATGCGAGACATTCTATTGCCTCAGACACCATTTTTATTCATCAATAAAACATCCTAACAGGCAGCTGGTGAGCAAGAGTAGCAGTAATTTATGGAACAGGAAGACACATTTCTTCTGCATGTTTTGTGAGACATCCTTACCTGTCAGTGCATTTTGTTTGATCTTCTCTCAAGAAAGCAGAACAAAGAAGAGCAAGCTAACAACTGCACCTTGTACATTCAACCATTTTAACACATAAATGTGTTTTGGTGCTTTAAAGTAAAAAGCTTTAAGCTTAAAGATAGTGAAGTCATTTCAAAGTATATGTAGTAAATGAAAACAGCCATACACAACGTATATTACAGCATTACAATCAACTTTACTGAAAACACTTCCTTGCACACAAAGCCATGGCAATCAGGAGAGGTAAAATAATGTTATAGCAACAGACTGGGCCAGATTGGAGAAGTCATGTCAGTGCCTAATGATGCAAAGCAGAGACTACTGGAAAACAGAAAAACACCCAGCCTACAAAATAAGATAAACCCAAAATGTTTAGACACAGCAGTGAGCACCACCATCTTCAGACACCTATATGCCTTCTGTAAACACAGCCTTCAGATATTTATTCAGTATGGAGGGTGTGACCATAACCAGCATGCAACTGCGCACCAGGAACATCTCCACAACCATGGGCAGCAGCAATTTACTCAACTGTTCTCTACAGTGTAGACATTTTTTACAAATTAAGTTGCTTCTCTACATACCTGGGAATAGCTTTCACCCTTCTGGACTACAACCATAGAGATGAACTAGGATTGACTCCTTTGGTTCACACACAAGTTGAAGCCTTGCAGAGATGGTTGCATCCTAAGTGCAAGGGCAGCAGGTCAGTCTCTGCAGAGGACAGGCTGGTCTGCCCACCCCAGCTCTCATGCCACAGCCACAATTTCTTAGCCAAATCTCAACACCGGCCAAAGACTTGGCCTTAACATGCTCTGCTCCTGAAGACATCTAAGACACTTAGGAGTATAGCCAAATAGTTTGGGGGGTTGCCTGCTTTTAAGGGGTGATTGAGAGCACATCATATTCCTGATACACACTTGAAGGTCTGAGCTTCCATGTATTAAGGCATCTCCTCCTCTCCTGACCACAAAACCCCTCTGTAAATAAACTGGACATCTCCTCAGTCTTCTTTTATTGCTTGTAAAACTTAACAACTTCCACCTCTCTTTCTGAGAAATCATAAAGTCCAAAACCACAACCTAAAGAGTTCAAACAATTAATCTCATGAAGTTTCCATCATCTGTCTTCGCAAAACAGATGATGTGGGTGACAAAAGAAAGGGACCGAATTTTCCATGTCTTACCTTTTTTGCTGTTGCTGAATGTGTACACCGCAAATTTGTCCTGCTTTTAAAGACAACTAAAATCTAACAGAAGGCTTGATGCAACTAAAAGTACAGCTTTTGTATGCACAACTAATAAAATGGCTTTGTGGTTACTCATCATACAACCTGTGTTATTCTATTCCCCCTCTCACAAATTCTGTGTAGAGAACAAATTGTAAATGCTAAGTTTTGCCATCTTTGCAAATATAGTAGTCATTATTTCTGGTTTCAAGCCTGGAAAGGGTATTTCCTCAGTAGATTAAGGGGGGAAAACAAAATTAGCATACTAGTAAGTGCTCTGGAGTTGATGCTGTCAAGGAAATTGCATTCACAACATACTGAATCCAATAAGGAAACACTAACTGTCATAACTTCTCAGTTATTTTTCTTTTTCTAATACATCACAAATTCAATATTTATGCAAGGAAGTAATTTTTTTTAAGCTATATACACTCATTAAGCTTAATAAGTCAAAGGCAAATCATCTCCGTAGTCTGCTATGAAGAGTGAAAAAAATCCCCAACCAACACCCAGGAAACCCACAAAAACCAATGGAGCCAAGGCAGCAGTCTGCAGCAGCACCAGCTACCAGCCTGACACCTCCACAAGCCTTGAGAAGTGGGCCAGCTTAAGAACTGTGAACACCATGGGGTTCAGGAAGACCAAGTGTAAGGTCCTGTAGCCAGACTGAGGATGAAGGGATTGAGAGCAACCCTGCGGAGAAGGACTTGGAGGTGCTGGCAGATGGTTAGACATGAACCAGCAATGTCTTTGCAGCCCTGAAGGCAAATTATATCCTGGGTTGCACCAAAAGATGCGTGACCAGCAGGTCAAGGGAGGTTTTGCTGCTCCAAGTCTCTACTCTGTTAAGACCCTGCCTGCAGTGCTCTGGTGTCCTCACTACAAGACATGGACCTCTTGGAGTGGGTCTGCAAGGCCACAAAAAATTATCAGAGGGTGAGAAGAAAGGGTGAGAGAGTTGTGGTTGTTCAGCCTGGAGAAGAGAAGATTGCAGCCTTTCAGTATTCCAAATAGGTTTGTAAGAAAGATGGATATAAGTTTTTTAGCAGGGCCTGTTGCAACAGGCAATGGTTTAAAACTAAAAGAGGAGATTCAGACGAGTGATAAGGAAGACATCTTTTACAATGAGGGTAGTGAAACATTGGCACAGGTTGCCCAGAGAAGTGGTAGATGCCTCATCCCTGGAAATATTCCAGGTCAGCCTGGATAGGGCTCTGAGCAACCTGATCTAGTTGAAGATGTTCCTGCTCACTCAAGGGTGGTTGGACTAGATGACTTCAAATCCAAAGCATTCTATGGTTCAATGATTTAAAATCAGAGGCATAGCTTCAAAGCAAAATGAGCAAAATGACAAGTTTTCTACTTTACAGTGAAATAACCTAATTGCATTAATGCCAAGAGAAAATTAACAGAAACTGAACCTGACCAACACAGACTGAAAAAAACAAACACATGAGAGAAGGCATTTGGCCTAGAATACTTCCTAAATGCTGCTTGTATATATTTCCATATGGCCTGACGATTAGGTTCCAGCTTTAAATGAAGCCTAAGCTTTATAGTAGCCTGAGGACTACAGATCACCACAATTGCTTCTTGCTGGGGAAGTCAGTCAACCACAACAAAAAACCCCACCAACTTAAAAAAATACCCCAAAAACCGAATTAACTTGTTTTTAAGAATGGCATTCATCAGGAGATCTACAGTCCCAAACACATCTCAGCAAAATATTTCCAGGTGAAATCCCACCAAAACAGCAGTCCACACATTTATACCAAAGAAATTCATACCCATCACACCCTACAGTTATTTCCACACAGAGACACCTATTCCAAATCAAAAGAAAGCAACTTCTGATACAGGAAAACGTTTCCTGTCCATGTCTCGTGAAAGACAGTTAGAAGAACCTGTTTGATGAAGCTGATCTCATCCTTGGAGGGAGAAGATGACAGACATGTTGAATCAGAAGCTGCACTTCGAAAAGAAAGGAGCTAGAACAGGTTAAAACTGGCTGGTAAGCAGAGGAATGCCCATTGCTATGTTTTGTGTGCACCTCTTTGCAAAAGGAATGCTTGTTTTTCACACTTCTTTTTTTTCTAGCAAACACAGGAAAGGCACAAAGCGGGAATAATTCCATTCTAAAACATCCACTGATGATCACACACATTACTGGATGCTATAGGGAAAGCTGTGAATTATAATTTCATCCATTTTGTGTCTCAATTTGTGGTTTGCTTGACCACTTAAAGTTGCCTTCTAGATCATCAGGGTACTTCAGAATGTAAGTGAGCTGAAACTTCATGGAACAGGAACATATTTCAGGGCAGAATATTGAGGAAAAAAGTCAAATCTACTACCGCAAATTCTTCATCTCAATTTGGGCCATTTGTGTGGCTCATAAATGTAACATTAAAGAGAATCAAAGTGTTGCAGTATATAATTAATCCATTTAAGTTGACTCATTATCAATATTTAAAAGCTTACACAAAACAGAATAAGAGGTAGCCCTAGGTTCTATCTGCACAATTAGAAAAGTAGTTTTGATAGTAATTATTTCAAAACAGTTTGTCAAATTCATATAACTCATCCATCTTTCCAATATTCCAAAAGCACGTGAATGTGTTATCTGGGAAACAGAAAAAGAAAATCCTAGAGTGAACTTCTTTGCGCTTTCTTTACTCTGGTCTTTTTGAAATTACGACCAGCTCTAAATCTCCCAGAGTCTACCTGTACTCAAGAAGACTACCCTGTAAACTTTTTCTTCTTTTATACGGTGTAGCTAATCACAAGATTGCATTTCAGTTTTCTTCACTAGGACACAATCGCGTAACGTTTGATTTCAAGAAGGAAAAACGTTGGATAGCAAAAAGTTGTAATGAAGCAACAATTATGCTCTGAAAATCAAAAAGAAATCAAAGACTGATAAAAACTAACATATCTTGGTCTTGAAACATTAATATTCAACATTCAGGCTTCAAAACGATCAACCCCCCCTAACTTGTTATGAAATCAAAGGCCACTGCTGAAAGAAGCTACCCGGGGCCTCGCCCGGAGAGCAGCACAATGCATTCCTCCATCGGGTAGCCAGGAGTAAGAGATACCCCGTGGTGCAGGAGTACCCTGCAGTGCGGGCACACCCCATGGTGCTTCTGATTTTCTCAGAGGCAGCCTAAGCAAGGTCGAGCTGCAGGGCTGACCTCGGCGGGTGTATTTTGGAGTAAAAGTGTCTACACCATGCATTTTCTTCATGTTTGAATGTTTGTGAACTATATTCAATTTCAAAACAGAAGAAGGAAAAATAAAGGAAAGAAAAAATACGGCAGAACTTGCACCCTTCCAAAACAGCCCTGATACTTTTTTCCAGCTACGCAGACAAGACTTCACTTGCAAATTTTGCCACAAAGTTAGAGGAAAGCAAGGTGTTGTTGAACTGTTTGTGCAAGAGCAGCCTGGAAGGAAGATTTTGACAATGAATTACAAGCTCCTGCAAGCAACTAGCACAGACATGTAGGGTCTGAAGAGCCAGCATGTAAAGCACTGAAGTAAGGACTACTTTAAAATGTATCCAACTGGGTGCATGCAACACACTTTGCATATGAACGTGTTGTGTCACCTCTCTACTGATTCTTTCTTTACATAGCCTGAAATCAGAGGCAGCTCCCACTGTGGTCAGTGTGAGCCACATTACAGAAAAGAAACAGATAATCTGGTTATGTATTTCACTGTGTGTTTTTTGTTTTCAAACATAGGTTCAAACTGTTGCTATAGGGCTAAATATTTGTGTAACAACAGTCCTACATTTCTTTATAAGGGAAAGTACAACTTAATAACCTTAGTATTTCTGTCAAAACAGAAATAATGCATTACAGTTAAATACAGACTGGGTATCTTACACTATCCCTTAGAATATTGCCCCAAATCCTCCTGTGTACTATTATCATGTTGTCAAATATACTATTCTATATATTTTATCTTAACCAATTCTTTCAAACACCATCTATTAGCTAAAATACCAAAATATAATCTTGAGATCATAACGTTATCAAGAATAAAGTGTAGCCATCAACTTAGGCTAGCAGAGAAATCAAGAATTTCCCCCTTTCTGATAAAATTAAGTAGAATCATAGAATGGTAAGGTTGGAAGAGACCTCAAGGATCATCTAGTTTCAAACCCCTGCCATAGGCAGGGACACCTCCCACTCATCCAGTCTAAATCTTCCCTCTGCCAGTTTAAACCCATTGCCCCTTGTCCTGTCATTGCAAGACCTTGTAAATAGTCTCTCCCCAGCCTTCCTGTAGGCCCCCTTCAGATACTGGAAGGCTACTATCAGGTCTCCTCAAAGCCTTCTCTTCTCCAGGCTGAAGAGCCCCAACTCTCTCAGCCTGTCCTCATAGCAGAGCTGCTGCAGCCCTCTGGTCATCCTCGTGGCCTCCTCTGGACCCACTCCAACACTTCCATGTCCTTCCTAAACTAAAACAGAATGAAGTTTAGAGACACTACTAAGCTTAATCAGAGAGAACTCAATTCTCTCTTTTATTGTTCCTAGAACATACAATCCATGAAGGATTAAAAAGGAGAAACATAATCTAAAATTTTAAAAAATACAGAAAAGCAACTATTTTCACTGTTAGCTGGCCATTTTGACATGCCATAAAACCACAAAAAACTCCATTCAGGAACTTTAAAGAAAAGGGAAATCACAACTAATCACAATGATGTGAAGGCCTCTAGGTATTTTCAAAGGTGTGACAGAGCCAAGAGCCTTGATGGAATCCCTGGCAGTGACAGGATTTCAGATTGTGTGGGACAAATCTTTGTTCCTGTTGGGATGTTGGGGTTTTCTAATCTTTCCTAGATGCACTCACGAATCATGATTTACCTCAACAGCAGCCAGGTTAGAACTGTACTGCCCAGTTACTTGCTTACCAAGTAGAGCCTTATTTAATAGTCTGTGTATCAGCTGCATACCTCCTCCCTAGGTACCCCACATTTATATGAGAAATAAAACAAGGATTCAGTTTTATTACACTCCCAAGATAGCTCTTTAACACCAAGATTACAGGCACTTGTTAATGATGAAGGAGATTAAAGCCATTATCCCCCCAAAAAGCAGTAAATAGGCACTGTTGTCATAAGGCTGTGCACTCGAGCAGATAATGCCAGCAGAAGCGGTATTAGGGCTTTGATGAAAAATTTACTGAGGTTATGCTGGACAAGAATCTTTCATTTTCTCTGAAGCACAACAGCAGGGTAGGTTGGCAGCACTGTTGCACACCAGTAACACCATGTAGAAAGGGAAATCATCAAGCTGCCACACCTAATCAGTAACTTCATCATATATGCACCAGACCGGCATCTCTAAAATTTCCCAACCTCACTTCCTGCACTGGTGAAATTCAGATATAGAAACAATGCCCCTATCAAGCAGGACTCGTCCTCCCCTGTTATGTTAGACAACATATTTCAGCTGTCTGGTGCAGACATGACTTGTGAATGCTGGTCAGAGGACCACACGTAGAAGACTGATTTCCCTAACTGGCCAGTGATGACAGGTAGGGAGTGGCAGGTGGCAATGTGGGACATCTGTGTTTTGTGAACACAAGTCATGATGTGTATTTACCCTCTGGTGGCAAAGATGCTTGTGGTTCATTTACCATCATCACCACAAGCACTTCCACCACAAATTCTTGCAGCTATAACCACTAGCCAAAGCCACAAGAACTGCTTGTACTTACTATTTTTGCTAACGTTTTCTTTCCTTGCTTCTAGTAACAGCTTGCCCATTGACTCAAGAGAATTACCACCAAGTAAAACAAACGAGCAAAGAAGTTTGACCCTTTGATAGGAACACAACTCAGCAACAAGCTTTTTGTATACCATAGTTGGAGGTATTCTCACTGAAAGCTTCAAAACGAAAGGGCTGTGCCGCACTAATCAGAGCTTAAGATACAGACAAAAAAAAGTCAACAAAATAATCCTGCAAACAATTTCTACAGATAATTAGACTAAAGATAAATTTTGGAAAGCTGATTAATCACTTCCAAATAGGTTGCTTGTTTTTTCTTCTTCCCCCTCATTATTGAGTATTGTTAAGTGTGGATTAAATATGCACTTCTATGCTTTTGGATTTCCTGATCTTTCTGTAAGGCAAAAAGGGAGACAGATACATGTAGCACAAAACCCACGCTCAGATGAATGTGTACAGCTCAAGGGTATACATTTTTTTTCCACATGCTGCAATCTATAGAGCCCATCAGAACAACTTTCTGAAAGCATATTTTCAGTTGAATGACTTAGCCTTCTGTCTACAAAACATATCAGGAAAATTCAAAAGCTGAAGCTGCTGCAAGTTTTCATAGAGATCTTTTGCATCCAGGATTAGTATGTAACTCACAATGATCATAGAATGGTAAGGTTGGAAGGGACCTCAAGGATCATCTAGTCCCAACCCCCTGCCATAAGTAGGGACACCTCCCACTAGTACAGGTTACTCAAGGCCTCATCCAATCTGGCCTTGAACACCTCCAGGGAGGGAGCAGTCACAACCTCCCTGGGCAACTTGTGCCAGTGCCTTACCACCCTCACTGCAAAGAACTTCCTCCTAATATCCAGTCTAAATCTCCCCTCTGCCAGTTTAAACCCATTGCCCCTTGTCCTGTCGTTGCAAGATCTTATAAATAATCCCTCCCCAGCCTTCCTGTAGGCCCCCTTCAGATACTGGAAGGCTTATGATGATCTGTTCCACACCTCGGAAACACAAACAAGGATACTATAATCTAATCTGTGCATAGCAAACATCTAATTTCATTATCTGAATACTACTAGCACAATTTATGAGTCTGATGAGTACTTCTGAAAACAGCATTGAGGAAAAAAAAGACAGAATAGGCAAAATACAAATGTAGCTTATGCAGAGACTAGTAACGTCAAAGGGTATTACAGGCATCTTATCCTATAAAAAGTACATCTGCAAGGAAGGTAAGGTATGTTTTTATAGCTGCTCAGGAAAGAAAATTATGAATCATTTTTTAAAGCTTTCTATAAAATTACTTCTCTAGTGACAATTAATAGAGAGAGGCCCCAAAACACCAGTCACATGCTCCAAGCATCAGGGAAAAATGAAATTAAATGACAATCTAAAAAAAAAAAAAACAACAACAAAAAAAAAAAAAACACCCCACCCCTGTACTGAATATGGAAAATTCTGTTTTCTCTTGGAAAGTAACTGCAGCAATCTCATATTCTATAATATTAGCACGGAAATGGTTCAGTGGATAACTAGGGAAGATCTTCATCCATGAAGCATCAGGTGGGTAAGATCGCAATACAAAACCTGAACTACTTAATATAAAGCTTTAAGTTTATGGTTGCAGTTTGCAGGAAAAAGATGTCCTGTTAATTTATCTCTAATAATGCTGTGATCTAAGGACAGTACTCCTACTGGTATGTGTAAAGTCCACAAACAGCCCCAAAATTTTAACAGCATTTGTTTTGGGCAATAGAAACCACATGGCTCTGGCTAGAAGCAGCTGTGCAGAAGCATGGGTCTTTTCTCCCCCAAAAGTCTCAGGCAGCCTTTTCTTTATACTTCAAGTAAATTAAATCTACTGCAATTAATGATTATAGGTTTTCCTTCAATCAGCCCATATTCCTCTAGGAAATTAACTTAGCTATTAAAAGCCTAAAGGCTGGAAAGGAACCTAGTTAGATGAGTTTTACCTCCCCTGTATTGCCTGTGTAATCAAATGCAGTTTCCCTACCCGTTTAATTCTAATCAGTTTAATTACTGAAAATTACAACCAAAAAAAAAAACCAAAACCAAACCCACAACCCTTTACATTTCTTACACCAGAAAAAAGGAGAAAAGCTACATGTGACAGCACCAGAATAATGGGTGTCTACAATTTGATACTGCACGAGGGAGAGGAAATGACCAAAAATAAATTCTAATATTCCTTAGGCAACAGCTTTCAGGCTGAGGAGGTGGAAGCGGCAAGCTACAGGGCAAGAATAAAACTCAGCGCAGACTACTTCCAAAGTGCAAAATCAGGAGAAGAGTTTATTTCTTCACTATTGCAAAGCTTTGATTACACAGAACCTGTGTAGCTCCACTGAGTTTTAAGCTGGAGTTCCTACTCAGTTGTTCGGTGAAATGCTTGCTGCACAGACCAGTGGAAAAGCCAAACATGCGCTCTCTGGGGTGGCTGAATCCTCTCTCTGCCTCCAAATGAAAGAAGCTAAAAATTCATGCATAGAAGAGCTGTCTATGCACATGGAAAGAAAACTAGGCTAGGATTCACACTCTTTTCTTGCCATGTCTCCGAAACAAAATTATTCTAGTAGTCCACACGAAGAAAAAAAGAAACCAAGGCAAAACTTTGAGATAAGCATCTCCAGTGTACAAAAACACTCTGGTGGTAACCAAGCTGAAGAATAATACCAGAAATCTAACAAAAATGTCCAGGATTGAGACACAAAGGAAAGAATCCCTATAATGGAAAAGGAGTGAAAGAAGTATAAGTTGCTAGCTGAAATGCTCTATTTTAACTTCTGAGGTGAAAGATCTCTTAAACAAGCGTGCCAGACACATTTAGAGCTATATAGACATATTCAGAGAGGGAGTACTGATGGAATTTTCCTCCATTTCCACAGCAAAAGTCTTTCTTAGTGTTACAGAACTCTCTTTTTTATTTCATGGTATGTTTCTCTTATCTCTTGCCACATGTAAACTTCCATGGTGATCAGAAAAATGTCTTCGTTTCTTTTGGAATACAGAAATCATAAAACAAATCCATTCCTTTCTTGATTCTTCATTTCTCTTAATCATTCTTCTCCTTTGGCCATAATGGTTTTACTGTCTACTTCAGAATTCTAAGGACCTCAGCCAAGGCCACTTCAAATCTTCTCCACCCAGACAACTAATCCCAGTAATCTCATTTAAACTGCTAGTTTACATTCGCCTAATACTGCAAAGCCATCTGATCTGTACAAGAAAGGGGTAGGAGTATACTGGTGACTTACTGGAAGACACTGTCATCGCCACAAAGCAGAAAACCAACTGTCATAAAGGAAGGATTGGTGCTATTAAGAAAAATACTGGCACTTAGAAGTCTAAAATCAGCCAGCTCTGTATTTTGTAGCGTACACTATAGGAAAGAGGAATTCTGGCTTGCTGCAGACAAAAAATGTAATCCTTGTCTAAAAAGGAAAGCTTCTGAAATCCAAGAGAAGTTTTTAGCTCGTATTCACCAGTCTTTTAATAATAGAATCTAGGGGTTGTGAAGAGAATACTATAGCAATCTGTACAGAAATACAGAAAAGTGAACTACAGAAACTTTGCTGGATGGCAAACTGCATGAAAGATGGCTTTTAAAAGCCACTTTACTGCAAGACAACACACGTGCTTTTCACAAAGCCTCCTTCTGCGCCAACATGTCTGTAGCTGTCAAGTCTTTTGACATTCTCCTAGCTTGTAAAGAATTGTTGAAAGAAGTAGTATCTTGATGAGCAAACACACCCAGCCTGTATCTGAGTCTACAGAGCTCTCCTGAAGGGACTATTTAATCAAGAATATAAAGATGCAACCTCCCGTGGTGGAGAATCCTCATACTTATGCAAATGCAAGTTACTTATTCACAACCTTTGTTCAAAAATACTGGGCTGTGAACATTTAAAAGGTTGCAGTGTTAGTGGGATCAAGTACATCTGATAGGACAATAAAACTCAAGCAAAGCTTTTAAAAGTTCTAGACTTAGGTAAGATGTCCTCACAACATCTACTCCCAACTGCTTTCTCCTAACCAATTAAAATGATATTTTATCCAATCCTTTCTCAAGTTTTCCCTAGACTTAGAAGATGAGGGAAGCCACAGAGAAGAACCTTGTAAATTCTGAATATTAGAGCTTTTGAAGCTCTAATAAAGCCTCCCTTGAATAATGGGGAAATAATTTAAATATTCCAGAAACATGGATCTATTAGCAGTAACTCCTTACTAGCTGATGCCTTTTTTTCCTGGTCTTGCCAGGATAAAATTTGTTTTCCCTCTGCAAGATCAGCAATTGGAAAACAGAAGATGAGAGGACCAGAAGAAAACAAAAATGGCAAAGAAATCCAACAAACAAACAAGAAACAAATAAAGCCAAGACTGTGACAAAAGAAAAACTGCCAGAAATTACATCATATATTTTACATCTATATTTTCAGTTCTTATCACAAATTTTAAGAACACCTCTTGAACTGTATCTATGAGAGTGATGGTTATAAAAGCTGCAACAGATCCTACAAGAAACAACACAGTAATTTGTTGTATATGTTAGTGGAGGATTGTTTTGACTGCCTGATTCCAATACCATCATCGTGAGTAACTTTCCTATAACAAGCTGAAGAACACATCCACAGAGATCCAACGTAGCAGGATGAAATAAATTGTTATTAATGCAATCAGATCAAATGTCCCACCATTATAACTTCCAATTTAATTTTTAAAAGTATAACAATGTATTTGTTTGAGGCACCTAAGATAGTTATTTAAAATGAAACGGGGCAGGGAGGGAAATGTTGAACTATAAATGAAACAGACCTTGTCAGTTTTTGTAACAGGAGGATATTAACATACACTTTATCACTGCCATCACATTGAAGCCAAGATTTAAAATGCATTAAGTTTGGTGCACAAAACATCCTTTCAGAAAGATAAATTCAACCACTGGTGGCCCCAAAGGATTTTGGAGAAGGATAAGTGCACTTAGCCTGTATTTCCTGTTCTTCAAAATCAGCAATTTCAGAGGATGCCCATTTGGAGATTTGAGCCCCTTGCACACAAACTGTGTATCTCCTGCAGGACCCAGCTGAAATTTCAGAGCCTTATAGAAGGCTCTCGTGCCACAACCACCATGAGGGTCAGTACTGACTAAACGGCCAGGCTGAAAAAGGTTAAATTCCCTAATCTGAGAAACAGCACAGAAGCAGAAGACTGGATATGTCCTATGTGTAGTTTCAGAAAACAAATCTTACAGTTCAGCAATTTCACTTTTCACTGTAAGTTATGACAGTTTCACAGTGGATTCACATTTAAATATAACTTTAGTCCCCTCTTGCATCCTCTGAAGCATCCATCATTGTAACTTTAGGCCTTTCATAATTTAAATGAATAATCTCCAACTCCTAAGTACTGCTTTAGTCTGTTTTGACAGGCAAAATTAATACCTCTTTCAGTTACTGTTGGAAAGTACTAGAAGCCCGAGTTATCAGATACTTTGACCTTCCCCTTCCAGCCAGTTATTCATGCTGTCAGCTAACTTTCATGGGTCTCTGTCCCAGCAGCCCAGGACGAGCAGTGCCAGCAAAGATCTTTTGTGACAGCCTAGTGTGGGATTCTGCAAAGACAGATTTGCCCTCAACTGCAGTTTTAGAAACCAGGCTTCCGGTTATGCTTTGGCCTTCAAACATGAGAGGGCTTACGCTTTTAGAAACGGTGTCTATCTAGAGGAAAGTTGGTGTTTTTACAACCTTTACGGGAAAAAAATGTCCCACTGACCTCAGTGGGTTCAATTTATCCTGCTGTGAGAGAGATCTGTAGAGCTACTATTGAGAAGAAAAAAGTTCTACACATTTCGATCAAAGCCGGTTTATTGGGAGTTTTTTCTTATTTATTGAGGAGGAGTTCTAGTTAATTTTAATATATACTTTTTGTCTTACAACTTCTGATCCACACTGAACCCGTAGATCAAGTGAAGAAAAAAAAAAAAAAAAATCAACAAAAGTCAGTTCTCTGGCTTTCACAAGTCCCTCAGAGTCCCCAGTAAAAGCGAATGAGTGCAGGAAGAGCAGTAATGTTTTGCTACTGTTGCCATGGTGTCAAAGTATTATTCCATGTATGAATTTTCATTCAATTTGTCATCGAAATCACATTCAACAGGTAAACCACAAATATAAAGATGGGAGAGGCATAAGACCCTGACATCCAGCAGCTTTTAGCAGGGTTGATAATTAGTCAGGAAGCTGGAATGGAATCCTGCATTATTTCCCAAGGTGTAAACCAGGTTATAGCAGTATTAATTAAGACGCTTGGTGAACTCACTAAGAATCCTCCATTAATATCATCTATTTAGTAATGGACAGTGGCCATTTATTACTGGTATTGTAATCAAATGTGAAAGCCTTTAGTTAACAAAATACAGTGGAAAAGAATTACATGTTCCATTTTAACACAGCATTTAAAAAGCTCACCAGAAGGAACAAAATCCACGAGAAAAGATGGAAAAAATTTGTTTATTTACGAGACATCTTCTTGAATGCGTAGAAACTAAAATAAAATAAACTAAAATAAAACTCACTGCATCCCAAAGGACTATTTTCAAAGCTGAATTAACAGCTTTTGTGTTAAACAAGAAATACCTAGAGTGTGGTTTGTTGTTTTGTTTCATTGGTTTTTGGGTGTTGTTTTTTTTCCTCAGTTGCAGTTAAAATATGCTGTAAGTAAAATTTCTGTCTAATATCTCTTATTTATAAAATTCACTACATTGAAAAACTTATTACTTTCTTTTGCTGGAAAAGCAAACCACTAAAACTTAATAGCAGTTTCCAAACCTGCCAGAAACACCTAAGATTTCTCCCAGCTGACATGCCTTTCTTCTTTCTCCCATTTACCCTCTTTTTGTAAATGGCTGTATATATATCATCTCCAGAATATCAGGTTGAGATATTTTTATTACTTCTCAACCGCTTAATGCTTTGACTTTTCCATGATTTACACTTGAAGAATGCAATAGCAAGTATACATAATGACAAAAAATGTTTGCTAAAACCAGCCAACTTTAACTAATGGTGCTGAAGCCACATGAGTGGAAAGCAAATTGGGAGTTTGTAAATGACAGTGTTTGGACTATTATATTTCAAAGGGCATTCACCAATAATCATTTTAGCATAATGTACTGCTCTAGGTGGTTCCCTGGGTAGTCATCAGTCCTTCTAGAAAGCAAGTTGGAGCACGCAGTGGATGTAGCCATAAGACTTTCCCATCTTGTGAAGCCATCTCCTTTGTTCCATCAATGGTATGATGGATTTAGTTAGCTTTTGTGGAAGTCCTCGTTTATGTTCAGAACAGCCTTTAACCTATAAGCTTTACAGCACTTACCTTGTGCTTATGCAGAGCTGATAATCTGCACTCCGGAGTAGGGTAAAGGATAGTTGACATCAGTTTTCAAAATCTTGGGGAGTAAGAGGTTATCGCAGTCTGGGAGCAATGTCAGCATTTTCCTTTTGGTGCAATACAGTCAAACACCACACTAGAAAGTCCAGGTTTTCACCCACAGTAATACTCTTGAGCAGAAATCCACAGTTCAAAATTAAGTGAGTCCTTGGAAATGCAGAGCAGGTAGAGTGGGAAAACTCTAGCCCCTGACAGATACTGTCACGGATAAATCAAAAAGCATCAGCAACTGATCTAGACCATGTTTTCATTCACAAACACAAGCTGAAGTCAGCTTGTATGAACTTAAAGGTTCCATATGAACTTAAAGTACTTTCAGTGTACTATCTGGCCTGAGACTCCTGCAATGGATTGTCTTCTATGACTGTTTCATCCTTCCATGACTGTACATATGTTTAAATACAGTTGCACCCCAAACACCACAATATGTAGTACTTAATTGAAAACCCTTTAGGAACTGCTACTCCTGAACACAGAAATAATTTCAAGCCCGAATAAGATGGTGTTATCTGGGCCAACAAGCGTCATTTGTCTCCCAAGATCTTCTTTCAGGGCAAAGCCATTCTATTTCAACACTCAAGCCTTTCATGTCCTACTCATGCTTTCCTCTCTTACCAAGGCTCTACACATGACATTCTCTCTCATAACTACAGTCCTTACCAAGTACTCCTTTCTTCTTCAGTTCCTCTCCCACCTGCTTTATGTCCCCCACAGGTCTATGTTGGCAAACCAGTTTGCCTTCCTACAGCCCCCTGCACCATCTGCTTCTCTGTCAAGCTGCCCTCTTACGGTTTGCTACCCAGCTTTCCAGTGTAATATGACCTTTTGCCTTTCATTTTCTGCACATACAGTTTCCAGTAACCGGATTAAAGTGGCTTAAGTTAGAAAGAAGGCAAATATGTAAACAAGCAGCTATTAGATGTAAATGCCTAAAGCAGGCTTCACATTTGAGAAAACAATGCTGTTCCCATTGCCCCAGTAAACATTGCCTGCAACTTCCCAACTACTTCAGAAATACATAGAATCATTTCACTTGGAAAAGACCTCTAAGATCATTGAGCCCAAGTATCCATTTTTCTAAGTCCTCCTTCATGAAAGACACCTACAACACACCCCCAGGTGCTCAAGAAAAAAAAAATAAATCAGATTTAAATGAATTTATCAAAGCTTTTGCTTGAGAGACAATGTAGTGGCTAACTAGAAAACTTTATCTGATAGTTTGGGAGTTAAAAGGTCACATGAGACTGGGAAGCATCTTGATTGAAGAATAGCCATTACCTTTATGCTATTGTATCTTTAAGCCATGCATTACGGTAATTTCTTTCTCTCAAAAAGCAAAGTCCTTCAGAAGATTTTACTGGACACCATATAGATCACTTAACATTTGCCTCTCGGAGTCTCATAAAAGTTGGCAATGTTACCACGAAGCTGCAAATGCGTGCTGTGGAAACACACTATTTATTGGGAAACTGATGTCAGAGAAATGTTTGTGTGCACTATTAAGATTATATATTACACAATTTTTCAACTATAACTCAGAAGCAAATGCAAAAAAAAGTTTCACTCACCAAGATACATCACAAATATTGACTTATTAAACAAACACCCTAAATTGGATATTGAATACCGATCATTATCACAATGTGAAAAAAAACTTGCTCCCTTGAGACTAGACAATTTAATCAGCCTCCAGGAAATAAAGACTGAAAAAGTTAAATTTAGTGCTCTGCGAGTACTACTTTAACCTCCCTGGTTCAGCAAGATTTAAGATTTGTCTCCAAAGAGTTATCTCTTCTCAAATTAACTTTACTCTCCCCATCCATTCTTCCACTTGTTTATGCGATTAACAAGCAAATCCTACATGGCAATTGCATTTCAACTGTAGTAGGTCAAACAACAACTCTTCTCCTGCCTCTAACTGAAAGCTAACATTTAGATTAACATCCCAAGTATTTTTACTTATGATCATTTTTCAGATTTTTATTCTGTATTTCCATGAAAGAATACTGATAGCAACATCTAATTTCTCTCCGCAGAAGTAAACAGTGGAAACCTGAATTAAAGACTGAATTGGAGGCTTTATGACATAAATTAATCTGCCAGCATCCTGCCACCTGCTCTACAGGAACTCCTCAGGGGGGAAGCTGGGCTCTGTAACTGTGTGCGGTTAAGATTATAAACAATGTTTAAAGCAGAAATTTAATACCGTCATACGTCATCTGGAAAAGAGGCTGAGAAATCATATTTGGAAACAACTCTGTCCAGCAGTTCTTAAATATGAAGGTACAGAAAATTTCAAGCACTTAATAGCACAAACTGCTGAAAATGGCATGCACAGTTTAGGTCCAGGCAGGGCTATGGTATCTCAGCCTATCTAGTCCATCTCCAAATGCCACAGCAGGTCTGGTTTGTGGATGTCAGTAGAGCTGGGTACTCAGGATCTCAGAAGCTCTTCTGAAGGAAATCATGAGCAGCTTTTACTAAGAGGACTTTGTGGATGGCGATTATGAAAGAAAGTCTACCTTGGAAGGAAAGTACTCAGGAGACCCAGTTCTAGTCTACCAATGTAGTTTTATTTTGAGTGGGTGGACATACATCTACTTTTTTCTACAACAGGTAGAATATTTTTCCTTTAAACCATTCAGAAATAAAATTGTTCAAATACTCTTCACAAAACACGATGCTTTCAAAATGCCACTTGTGAGAAAAAATGAGACAGAATGGAAAGAGTTTAGACCAAGAGGGGAAATCTCAGCATTTCATGAGATGTTCCACATCTCTCCTCATGGCTCTCAAGTCGCTGGCACTCACCACACAGTGCGTGTCAATTCCTCCTTTCCATGGCACTATCAATGCTCACTGATTAACCACCACACGATGAAGAATACAGAAATTGTGTTTGTGTGGTGTTCGGCACGTTTGCTCCTGGCAGGACTTTGCAGTCCCTAGCAGTTATCAGTGTTTAGTCCCTCCTCAGCACTACCCCATAAAGGTAATTTGTTCCATCACTGTGGTTTGTGTGCTGCCCATCGAGGAGCAGGAGAAGTCAGAGGTGACCACAGCATCTCAAAACTAAAAAGACAAATTACTGGCAAAATCACTACTTCATCTTGTTGTCTCCTTGATTTTGTTAATTTTACATAAGAAAACACGGCAATCTCAAGCACCCCTGCCACTGAAGCACCAACACGTTCAGAGCTATTAAGAGCCATAGTGAGGAATAAAATCATGAAGAAAAATGCTAGCAAAAGGTCCGCCTAGTCTTCAGGTTCTTCTCGGGCACCCAAAAGCACAACATTTAGTCACATGCACAGAACACTGAACAAGCTTCAATTATTTTCACCTGAGTGCCAAGACCGCTAGAAAAAAAAAAGCTTTAAAAGTTCAGCTGCAGCTATTTGTTGTTGTTGTTGGTTTACATAATTAAAAGGGGAAACCTTCGGAGCACTGAAAGCACTTCATCATTGCCCATTTAACAAACACAAAAAGATGCCTTTTGAATTTGGCAACAGCAACGAAACAACCCCATTGGTTTGAAACAAAGGTTAAACAAACGAGAAGCAAAAGCAAAGCACTAACCAAACACAGTGCTTACCACGTAAAACCATAAACAACACAAAACATTAGCTTGATTAATTCCTGGCTGATATCTTGACTCTCAAAAAGCATGACTGTAAAGGCTATGAATTTCAAAACCACTGCCTCTGAAAGGATTAGAAGGTTAAGAGCCATTTCTTTTAAGACTATCATGCTGCCTCATTCTTACTGTCGATGAAAACCTGCTATGGTGATTACATCAGCACAGATGCTCAGGCGCAAAACTAGCCAGGCTCACTTTGCAAAGTTCTTTCCAAAAAACACCAAAAATACCTTGGACCAATATCATGTAACTTTTTAATATGGAAGGTAGATTTAGATTAAAATATAGTGAAAACCTTTTATTTCACCTTTTCCACGTTGCTTAACCAAATACGGATCCTAGGACAAACCAAGCAACTCAAAAGTGAATAGAACTCCTAAGAACTAGCTGGCATCTTTACCTCAGCAGCCGCAGCCCGCTGCATATGTGGTTTTGGGGTGGGGGGTGTAGGGTGTTATTTATTGTGTTTGCTATTCTTTTTTTTTTTTTTTCCCCCCCAATTTGTGTCTTTTCTTTCTGCTTTGACATGAAGAGATTCAATTTCCTGCTCCATTCTCCCTCCGTACCTGGCATCCTGAATGGAGTGAAAGACATATTCCAGAAGTTCTGCTCATAACACTGGTAAAAAGCTATTTAAAGGTATTTACAATGTTATTATTAAGAAGTATTCTGTTCTTAATGACATCATGTACCACACCTAAAACTAGTCAGTGAATTTCAACTCAGGTGCCTGCAGGTAATCAATTAACTTCAAGTTAATAATAAACTCAATATTTAAGAGTCATTAAATCAGTTAGGAACCAACTCCTGTCTCAGTGGAAGCTTTGTTGAGAAAATCTCAAAATTATCAGAAGCAAAGCTCAGAAATTAGAAAGTCTTACTTATGCCCATAAAGAGTTAAGATTTTTCTGAACTTCAACATGTGATAAGATGCCAGTCAGTCTTAAATTGTCTCTAATTAAAATGAGCAAATACTGATTGCCAGAGAATGAGCAATTTTTACAAACAGATATTCCGCCCCCCCCTACTTCCACATGCACCGAGGATGATTATTCACAGACAATTCTGGGAAGCCTTTTTCAGCATCTTTTATAACAGACTAAAAACTGAATCTGACCTCTGTAACAAGAGAAAAATTCTTAATAATATTGCCTCTAGAGAGGGTTGAGTGTGATTTTTTTGTTTTAAGAGCCTAATTACTTGCTTTTCTATGACACTGGGTTTTTTTGCTGTTTGCTTCAGCGTTATCAGTTGTAATTAAAAACATGAAGTATTATAACCCACCTCTACAAATAATCACACATTCATAAATCATTGCAACACAAGTCATTGTCCAAGTATAGCCATCTTAGGCATTACAAATACTAGCCCAGATTCACTGTCCTACTATTTTTTTTTCCTTCTGAGGTAACCCTGCATTTCCAACCTTAAAAATAAAACGCTTAATTGCCTGTGTCAAACTGAACACTGCTGCTTTTTCTGTCTAGAGGTTACACAGCTTAGGTGGCCCTATAGATGGACAAAACTTATGTGGGATAAACTCCATGCAAAATCAGTGCTTGCAACTAAAAGAATCACAGCCTTCTAAAGGTGACCGTTACTGGTGGCTCCTCCATCGAGAAGAGAGAACCCTGTGAGAGCACCTACTGACATAGCAGATGACAGTTCCATTCATGCAAAGTGCCACCAAACCACTATACCATGCTTCCATGCCACAGCAGCCCTGAACAGAAGGCCATCAGCTTGTTCACACAGTCAGTACGGTGAAGACCCCCACACTATATAGTTTACTCCCCACCCTCTCCACTATGCATTTGTGTGATGGACGGAGAGGATTCACACCATTCCATACAGTGAAGTATTCACTTCCACAGGGGTTCTGTTGAAATTCTAATTTAATACAACCCAAAGATTTGCAGTGCTATATAAAAGCAATCGGTTAAATCGGAACATTTCACAGGATTTTCCTTATTTCACTACTCCAGCGGATGGGAAAATGGAAGATAAAGACCTCTGCATTTCAAGTTCCATACAGCACTTCTCTGCTTTACAGCTTCAGGAACCAAAACATGAGAAGATTCAAAATACAGCCGCCTCTTCCAAAATAACACTCCTGGGGACTAGGAAATCAATCCCTAGCCTAGTTCTAGAAACTCAGGTCCTCAAAGATAGAGGCCAGAGGCCATGAGGCAACTAATCGAAGTAAAACCAAGGCTGCATGTGCCATTTATTCTCAAAAAGATGATCTGGTAAGCAAGCTTGGTACTTTTCAGCAAGGCCTCTTTTGCAGTAACATGAAGGCTCTGAGAGAGTTTGAAGTCCACTTTGCTTTTCATACTCAACTTCTCACCGGATCATGTTTTATCCTTCCCATTGCAATTGCTTTTTCCACGTCCTGCTTCCAAGACATGAGCACTTCTGCTGACAAGCTCATGCCCACTAATCTNAAAAAAAAAAAAAAAAAAAAAGACAGCCTGCCACTTCGTAGGGAAGCAGCAAAACCAGATCTGAAAGGTCCTGCCCTCAGGAAAAGCACCTCTTCCTCACTTTTCCATACACCAGCCTGGGAATCGAGCAAAGAGTAACCCCAACCCCAAAGGAAGAGCTAATGCAGCTTACAGAGAGCAGTGAGGCACAAGCTCAGCGCTAATGATAGGTAATCAGGAGCAAGGAATGCAAAGAACCAAATGAAACCAAATACCATTATCTGACCCCTCACTCCCCTCTAAACGTTCCCACCCACACCTTTTGTACACTAAATCCAGACCATGGGATAAGCAACAAACTGTGTAATTCCTTTCAAGACTCCAGATAAGCACAAACTCAGAGGCCCTACCTTAATTACCCTTCCAGTATTTCTTTGCCCTCTTCTTAATAACTCAGCATTGTTGTGCAGAGAGAAAGAGAAGAGTGAAACAACATGATGGAGACATGACTGGTCTGCTGACCTCTTCCCACATACCACCACGGGATTTTTCTAATAGACTGTGTTCTCTGCCATTTGCTGGTTTATTTTTGTAACTAGCCTTTCATATGTGGCAGATGGTATTCTGGAAGAAAAGACTATGAGAACTGCGGTACCATTTCGAAGCGAAGATCCACCCAGCCTGAGATCTTGCTTCCAACAGATGTCATGAAAAGATAAGCAAGAAAAAGTACAAGGGTAATCAAGCACAATATTCCCAAATACAGTCATTCTTCCTAAACCCACATACACTTTCAGCTTAAGGAATTCCTCTCGTGTTCCCTGTAGTTTCTAAATAATCCTCAAAGGTTTTTTTTGCCCATGAACTTCTCCAGCCTCTCTTTAAACCCTAAGCATCTGCAATACCCTTTGGCAACAAGTTTCACAAGTTCCTATTGCATAAAAAGCCTGGCCTTTGCTTGCTCCAAACCTGGCACTAACTCTATTTATGCAGGTGTTAAAAGTTTCAGTTTTTATTACACTTTTTAATAACTTGCTGAGAACATAGGAAGCGTGCAGGTTTGCAGTCCTCAGCTTTCCCAATGCAGTGTTCAAGATCATGACATTACATCTCCCACCTTACACAGCAGCCCGCTTTAGCCAAGCGTTTACACCATCAGTAATTCACCTCTTTCATTCTTGAGCACTTTCGGAGTGTTTGAGAAACCTCACCTCATCTTGGAAACAAGTTCCGGCCAGTTTTGTCCATTTGCTTCATAACCTCTTTCATATTTGTTTTACCTTCAGACACAGCCTCTAAGTCTCCAACAAGAAAGATTTTTTGTGGCATATCTGTAGATGTTTCTTCCAGAGACACAAAGAATCATCAAATCACAGAATGTTTTGGGATGGAAAGCATCTTTAAAGGTCATCTAGTCCAAACCTCCTGCAGGGACATCCCCAACTAGATCGGGTTGCTCAGAGTCCCTTGCAACATAACTTTGGATGTTTCCTGAGATGAGGCTTCCATCATCTCACTGAGCAACTTACAGAATCATAAGGTTGGAAGGGACCTCAAGGATCATCTAGTTCCAACCCCCTGCCATAGGCAGGGACACCTCCCACTAGTACAGTTCACTCAAGGCCTCGTCCAACCTGGCCTTGAACACCTCCAGAGAGGGAGCAGCCACAACTTGTGCTGGTGTTTCATCACCCTCATTGTAAAAACATTTCTTCCCTACATCTAGCCTAAATCTCCCATCTTTTAGCTTAAAGCCATTACTCCTTGTTCTTTCACAACAGACCCTGCTAAAAAGACTTGTCCACATCTTTCTTCTAGGTCTCCTTTTAAGCACTGAAAGGCTACAATAAGGTCTCCTTGAAGCCTTCTCTCCTCCAGGCTGAACACTCCCAATTCTGTCAGCCTTTTCTCACAGAAGTGTTCCAGACCCCTGGTTATTTTTGTGGCCTCCTCTGGACCTACTCCAAGAGGTCCATGTCTTTTCCTGTGCTGAAGACTCCAGAACAGCACAAAGGACTTCAAGTGAGGTCTCACCAGAGTGGAGCAGAGGGGGAGAATCACTTTGCTTGACCTGCTGGTGAGGCATCTTTTGATGCAGCCCAGGACACAGCTGGCTGCATGGGCTGTGAGCACACATAAGTAAATACAGTGGGGTTTCAATCGATAACCACATGAGACAGTAGCAGTTACCTCTAGACCAGGCAAAGCAATTTTGCTAAACCTTAGGTTATCATCTATGATAGTTAGAAGTAAATGGATTTTTCACAAGGGCACGAAAAAGAAAAGCCGAGTTGTTTCTAAAGAATACAATGCCCTCTGACCCTCGACTCTCTTTGTTTTGCTAAGTGGAGTGAAAACTAGTTTTGTACTGTGTATAGTTTTATTTAATGTCCCGACCCCCAAGAGAAATATTTAAATCATTCACAACTGAGTAATCACTTTTTTTGTCCATGGTTCTCAAACAAAATACTGATTTTAAGTGGTCAATTTTAGACCCCTTCAAAAGGTTTGAAAGGGACTGTAAATAGGGATTTTCACAATATGTTCTAAATCACAACCAAAATAAAATATAATGGTAACAGAAAACTGAAACTTGATGGGAAGCATTCACAGCAATTTGAATAAACCCACCCAAATGACACAACAATGAGCTAATCGCTAAACTTCTGAAACAAGACTTTTTTGCTCTGTGCCTTATTTATAGCAAATACATTACAGATATGTTTATGTCCATTCCAGCTTCAGCTTTGACACAAGAGTTTGCTTTTCCTTTAGTAACCTGACAAGCCTTCAGTGGCACAGGCCTTATCCTGGAAGGCATCACATGCAAAGTGTGCAAATGGAAAAGCCTCCAGAAATGCTCAACTTAAAGAAAAGTGAGCCTGAATCACTCACAGAAAAAAACCAGTCACTAAATATAGTCAGCTAAAATTCTGCTTTCGGCATTTTAAAATTCATTAGTATTTTTAAAGTAGTGTTAGAAGCAATGCTGAAGGGCTTCTGGGGAACAGAGGATCTTGGATAAAGCAAGTATTTGCTGTAATTTGATTCTGAGGAGATGGAATTGCCTGTAATATATTTATAATACAAAGACTTAACATGTCACAGAATTTTGACCTGATCATCTTGGCATATGGGCATGCAACTCGTCTCTACAAGCTCTTCTTTAACTAATGACAGAATGAAAACAAATGAATTTGCATAAGGACATATTCCAAACAAAACATTACTTAATTAAGAAAACTCTTGTTATTTTCCTATTGCAGGAAACAAATTTAAACCAACAAAACAGGAGGCAAGACTTTCATATCCACGGAATTTTAACATCTTAAAGAACCTTTCTGGAATATTCATGCCAAATTTCAAGCATGAGACTTGCAGAATAACATACAAAGATAATTACTTTTCATTAGAAAATATTAATTTTTATGAATGTCTTTTAATCTGTACAACTCTTTTTTTCCTCATGCACTGCTGCTGCTTTCACTATGCAATTCTTTAGATTACATGAAATGTTCTGTATATTCAGCTGTAAGAAGACAACATTCTTTCTTCTATCTTTTGAAAAGAGACCATGGTGATTTTAGTTCCCCCAATGTTTAAGGGCTATCGACCTCTCTGGCAAAGTCAAGGTGAAGAACACAAAAATCCAGTATCTGAAGGGGACCTACAGGAAGGCTGGGGAGGGATTATTTACAAGGTCCTGCAACGACAGGACAAGGGGTAATGGGTTTAAACTGGCAGAGGGGAGATTTAGACTAAATGTTAGGAGGAAGTTCTTTCCAGTGAGGGTGGTGAGGCACTGGAACAGGTTGCCCAGGGAGGTCATGGATGCTCCCTCCCTGGAGGTGTTCAAGGCCAGACTGGATGAGGCCTTGAGTAACCTGTACTAGTGGGAGGTGTCCTTGCCTATGGCAGGGGGTTGGAACTAGATGATCCTTGAGGTCCCTTCCAACCTTACCATTCTATGATTCTATGATCCATTTCTGTTGACAGTGTCTACATTCTTTCTGAAAACAAAAATATTCCATACACTGATGGGATGAATAAGAAACAGAAAAAAAAACCCCAAGTTAATTATTTAAATTATCACTGAGTCAAACTAATACAAGCAGTCTAATCAAGGAGCAAGAATTAAAGAAAAATTAGCAAAGACCCTTTGCAATTCAAGACAGCAGCTTTCTACTTTCACATCAATGTTATGGTCAGAAAGAAAAAAAAAAAAAAAAATCCAGTGGTTGTACCCCCAGCCCTTCAGTTGCTTGTGCAACCCAGACAAACCCAAGATTAAGATTGCAAGGAAGCATATTTCTCCTCTGCTGTCAACACTTTCATATTTGTGTTGGTTGGCTTGACTCCTTGATCTCCAAGGAACCGTCCCAAAGATCACAGGCAGAACCAGAAGAGCAAAGAATATTTAAGTAACAGAATTACTCAGTGGGAATATGCAGGTGTTTGTCTGCAAATACATTAAAATTCTGATGTTTTATTTTCCAGTTCCTTTCTAGCCTAAACAGGTTACATTTAAAAACAAGCCTTAAACCTGCATGCTATTTCAACTGAATTGATTATTCAGATCATTAAATGATCAACCATTTAAAGTTTTACTTTTGCCATTCGCCTGCAAGTAAACACAGCAAAACCAGATAATTTTATACCCCATTTGTTGGGGGAGGATTTTTTGCAGTGTCTATTTCCTGAGGAGAGAGGTGCTGATTGATCTTGAGCCACCAAGGCAAAAAGGAAAACTCAGCTTGTATTGTATCAAGCAGGTACTTCTCCCTTGAAACCCATGCTGGAACATCTCTGAGGATGGAAATTGGCAGAGGAATATTCTCTACTTTTTGTGGTTACCAGCATTTCAGTGCAAATCCCATCTGGTGTGTGTAATATACCACAGCAATGTCATTCTTCATGTTCTACCAAAACTCTTGATGACACACTCCTGAATTTAAGAGCACATAGGCTTTGGCACCAGAATACTCACTTGCAAACTGATTTCTGATAAGCAGTGCGATTTCTTCATAACATAAACTTCCTCTCTAATGTTTGGAACTTAATAAAGAAACAAGGAAAAACAATGGATCACTTTGGAAATGATCCTAGCTCCGCGCAAGCATCTCTCTTCCTATGGATGAAAAACTGTTCTTTTCAGTATAGTCTGGTCTGATCTTATTGCACATCCTTTCCTGTTGGCATAAAGAGTTACAGGGCCACACTGCACATTTCAGCCCATTCTCACCACCACCAAGACTGCAGATGAGTGTCAGATGCAGATGACTCTGCCAAGAAGACACAAGAGAGTACAGCGTCGCAGTCATTTAATTACAGACCTGTCGAGGTTTTATGTGCAGTAGATTTAATGTCCAGTTAAGTGAAAGGAAGTCTTCCAGCTGAAGTGGAAACTCTAGCAAGACCTGTATCAGCCTAATGAATGACATTACACACCTATAAAATTTGGACAGATGTAATCAGCAAGAATTTTTGTTTCCTCTTTGAGTCAGTTCCATCACTAAAAATAACCCTGAAAGACTGTTTCCTAAATTAATTCTTCAAAAGATTCATCACGATGACTTGTTCACCTGCCAAAAACAGCTTCGTGCAAACTGAAGGCAAACAGCAAGAGTGCAGTACCATCTTGGAGTAATTCCTAAGCTGGGAAATCAGGACGAGGTAGTCTTGGCAAACCTGTCATAGCATCTTTATAATATACTATTTTGCTTAGAATCCCAAACTTCTTTAAGCAATACAAGTTATTGCCTCAATTCCTACTTATAACACCCAACCAGCAGATACTTCTAGGATCTAGTTTTGTAAGGTCCACCTTGCAAAGTCTGTCATTCAAAAAAGAAAAAAAAAAAAATTAAATTACAATAGTTTAAAGATTAAATTACAATAGATCGATTTGCAAAGACTAGATTTCAGATGGAATTCTATTTTCTGTTACACTAAATATTCCACATCTAAACCCCTTCATATTCTGAAATGGAAAAAAGCCAGAAGACAGTGACAAGCTTCCGCAACTCATTTCTGGAAAAAGAAAAAAAAAAAAAAACCCAAAAACACAAAAAACAAAAAAACCCC
>VWZE01020518.1:65473-137030 GCA_013396675.1 Eubucco bourcierii
CTTCACTTTCTAATATGGAAAAAAATCAGGAGTATTTTGGGAAAAGTTACTTTCACAATTGCTGGTGATGAACTATGAATGAATGCAATTCTGAGCACCGAGACATGTTTTCATTGCCTCTTATAGATGGTATACTTCTGAATATTGAGCTATATTCTTGCAATGCTTTTCTGTCTATAAATTCTACACTTAACGTAGGGTTATCCATTTAGTGAATTGCAAAAGCATATAATAAAATGCATTTTATCATGTATATGTGACAGACTCACTCGCTATTAAAGTATCTTCCAAACACCATCGTGCTCTTGAAAAGCCCTAAAATAAACATCAAATCCCAACCACAAGTCTGAATCTCTTTCCTCATGAACAATTGAGCATAGCCACAACTTCGCCCCGGTCTCAAAGTGCAAGCATTCATTTTGAGTCCAAAGTTTGAAGGGAATTATCTCATAAATTTTCAGTGTCAGGTGCATCTTCTTTCTACCTCTGAGGAACAACCAGTCATCTTACTTTTTTCATCCTCAGACAAAAACAATTTCCATGCCATCAATCCACAAAGTTGGTCATATTATGAAAAAAAAAACCCCACCCCAACTTGTAATAGAATCAGGCTTCTACAGTAAGTTTTATTTCTGTCTTTTCTCCTAAGTCAAAAACACTGGCCAGTCTCCATGTTTCAAGCAAGTATTCTTTTTGACAGCTAGTGCCAGCAGTTCAGAAGGTTAGCTGCCTAAAAAAAAAAAAAGAAAGAAAAAGGCAAAAACCATCAAACAAGCAAAAAAAAAACACCCAAAACCAAACCAAACGAACAAAAAAAACCAAAAACCCAAACAAAAACACACACACACCCCCCCCAAAAAACCAAACAAGCCACAACCCACAAACTGCACATCTTCTCTCTGCAGATCACAGTGTCTTCCCAGACACTTGAGTGCTGGCCTCAAGCAGAAATAGCTGAACTAAAACTGGTCTTACTTATTACTGTCCAGACCTAGCATAGTGTTTCACAAGTACTTACTTTTATGTCTCGTCAACATTTGCACTGTCTTTGTGTCTGGAAATTTCAGACTACCACGCACAGGCTGCCAGCTACCTTTGTGCATTGCTATCATTTGTCCTTCCTCAGAACCCAGAAAATACTGATTTCGCGTTAGACAACGTTAACAGTTCACATCAAAATACATTCAGTCATTTAAATTGTAACACATCACTCACCCCAAAATCACTTTCCAAAGCATATCTGTCACAGAACTTGTGACATTAAACAGACAGAACTGCTGTCTGCTAAAAGCAGCATCCATAATCAAGCAAGTAGAATATATGAAGTGGAATACAATTAAAGGCAGGTGGGACTTCAGTCACCTAAGATGAGGTTTCCACGAGGTAACGTAACTACCTCACATTTAACTGTCAAAGTTGCCTACAGACAATGGAAAGGAATAAATGGCTTAAGACAGCAGTTACTCTAACTTATCTTCAGTTTCTAATTTGATCAAGCTGAACCACTTTCTGTGATTTATTTCTCTCCACTGATTGTAACAGAAAGCTCTGAGATGTGTAGCGGACATTGAAGTGTTTAAAGGTTAGATACCTAAGTGGAGGTAAGATGGATCGTACCTTGAACTAAAATGTTTCATCCAAAAGCCTAAGTGTGAGATTAGGGGTACCCTCCAGAGCAGACTCAAGCTATTCAAGAACTGTGGAGATGGAGTATCATGAAAACACACACTGCACACTGATAGGAAAAAAAAGGAAGATCTTGCTTATTAAACACAGAGAGAGATCATTTGGGTTTAAATACTAGAGTGCAGACAAGTAGCATCCAGTTGATG
The DNA here is from genome assembly GCA_013396675.1 of Eubucco bourcierii. Lineage (NCBI taxonomy): Eukaryota > Metazoa > Chordata > Aves > Piciformes > Ramphastidae > Eubucco > Eubucco bourcierii. The sequence continues at coordinate 67,306 of VWZE01020518.1, forward strand.
GTACTGGATCTGATCTGGCAATTGATAACTGTCACAGACAGTGCAGGTGGCAAAATTTTGGACTGATTTGAGTCCACCACTCCAATCACAGAATTTTTGCAGCCATGTGTCAAGGATCTGATGCAAGATTCCCAAGTCCTGATAGTCACACCTTCAGGAAGAAAAAGGACATTGTGTTTCTGGTCAGCTTTGCTGGACTCCAGTGAGTCTTCTGCCCATGACAAAGAAGCCAAAAAAGCAGATGCTGAACAGGGAATCTCAGACTATTTAGCTCATTGCTCTGAAAAGAAAACTCACACACTGCACAGACTATAAGTGGACCGATAGGAAACATAGAATGGTAAGGTTGGAAGGGACCTCAAACATCATCTAGTTCCAACCCCCTGCCATAGGCAGGGACACCTCCCACTAGTACAGGTTACTCAAGGACTCGTCCAACCTGGCCTTGAACACATCCAGGGAGGGAGCAGCCACAACCTCCCTGGGCAATCTGTGCCAGTGCCTCACCACCCTCACTGTAAAGAACTTCCTCCTAACATCCAGTCTAAATCTCCCCTCTGCCAGTTTAAGCCCATTGCCCCTTGTCCTGTCATTGCAAGACCTTGTCAATAGTCCCTCTCCAGCCTTCATGTAGGCCCTCTTCAGATACTGGAAGGCTACTATCAGGTCTCCTCAAAGCCTTCTCTTCTCCAGGCTGAAGAGCCCCAACTCCCTCAGCCTGTCCTCATAGGAAAGCTGCTCCAGCCCTCTGAGCATCTTCACAGCCCTCCTCTGGACCCACTCCAACACTTCCATGTCCTTCCTGTGCTGGGGGCTCCAGAACTGCACACAGTACTCCAGATAGGGTGTGAGGAGAGTAGAGTAAAGTGGCGGAATCCCCTCCCTTGCCCTGCTGGCCACGTTGCTCTTGATGCAGCCCAGGACTCGGTTGGCTGTCTGGGCTGCATGCACACACTGCAGGCTCATGTTGAGCTTTTCATCAGCCCAGACTCCAAGGTCCTTTTCCTCAGGACTGCTCTCCAGCCATTCACCACCCAGCCTGGATTTGTGCTTGGCATTGTGCCTACCCAGGTGCAGGACCTTACACCTGGCCTTGTTGAATTTTGTGAGGTTGGCCTGGGCCCACCTCTCCAGCCTGTCCAGGTCCCTCTGGATGGATCCCTGCCCTCTAGAAAGTCAAGTGTGCCACACAGCTTGGTGTCATCTGCAAACTTGCTGAGGGTGCACTCCATTCCTGTGTCCATGTCACTGACAAAGATGTTAAACAGCACTGCTCCCAGCACTGACCCCTGAGGAACACCACTTGTCACAGGTCTCCAAGTGGACATTGTGCCCTCGATCACCACTCTCTGCATGCAACCATCCAGCCAATTCCTTATCCAGCAAGTGGTCCACCCATCCAGTCCATGTTTTTCCAGTTTGGTGACCAGGATGTCATGTGGGAAAGAGTCAAATGCCTTACTCCGGTCCAGGTAGATGACATCAGTCATCCCAATGTCCATTTACTCATCCTTTGCACACTATCCTGCCACTTGCCCGCTTGCCACCTTGTATTCCCAATAATTGAAAAGTCCAATGAGATAAAAGGAAAAACTTTCCATCTCCATCACTTGAGTGTTAAATATTTAAAAAGGTAGCCTAGAAAGGTTGTAAAAGCTCCATCCTTAGAGATATCAGAAGCTGGGCTGGACACAGGCCTGAGCAACCTGGTCTAACTGGACCTATTCTGAATATGGGGCTGGACTGGACTACTCCAAAGCCCCTTTGTATCATGTGCATTCTGTACCTGTCCCTTCAGTTTTCGCATACTGGAAAACTGTCATCTGTAGTCATGTACAAGAAAGCAATCGTAGCCATACGTCATCCTGCTTTTGACAACTTCCACTCAGAAAGAAAAAACACTCTGCTCTCAAATAAACATACAAGAAAAAAATCACAAAATGACTACACTTTTGGCCAAAGTATCATTTTGATTATATTTTTGAAGGTGTGAACATCTTTTATTATTTACTTTATAAACCTGAATTTAGCACCTTTCCTCCTCCACATCATCACACCACCTTCAGAAAAAGAAGTCACCAATACACACAGATCAACCACAAACGAAATCATTTAGAGCAACACTGAAAATTCATCTTTTATCATCTGTGCCACCTAGCAACACGCAGCACCAGATCCAACACATTTGCAAAGCTGACACAGAGGAGTGCATAAACATCAGAACAGGAGGAGAGATAAAATCTCCTTTCCCATTTAAAAAATGCCATAGAAAAGAGTTTTCCATTGATTCTGAAGTATTGTCACCCATCAGAATACACAAGTTATTTTTCAATTGCATTTGAATAAATACAGGATGGGGTTTTTTTTGTGTGACTGATAATTTCATCTTCAATAAAACAGAAGCAGGAGAGGTAATTCAGTCACTCGGAAAAATCCTGCAGAAGTTTAAAATTAAATGCAGGGTGACTATGCTTTGCTTGATCTGCTGTGCACAGCAACAGGAAACCACAGTCATTTCTCTTTGAATTATTACAAATACATGGGCAGACTTTGAGGCTTTAAGTCCGGCCTCCCTCTTGATAACATCCAAGTTTCATCTGGGATAGGGAGTAGAGTGAAGGATTATTAGGAAAATGACCACTATTATATGCAGACATAATTACTAGCATGCTGCTCATTTCTCAGTTAGGTACTTAAAGTTCTTTCCTATTCACACGTCCCTGAGTCAGGGAAATAAACATTAACAGAAGGCACACAACAGGTCACAAAATTACAACCCATGTGGGGATGGACTCAAGGCCTCTTGGTTTCAGTATTCTACCACTACAGTAAATGTATTTCTGTTTTCAAAGGTATTTAATATTTCAGTACTGTAATCTATACTAGGACTGCATGTGACATTCAGTTCAATAGATGGCATGATGTATGTCATTTTAGTTCTTTTTTAAAACTGCAAGGTTCACCTACTACAGTACTTTAAGAGCCAGTCTGAAAGAAATAAAGTATTAAACATCTCTAATTTCTGCCAATGGTCTGGATACCATTGGAGCTTTTCACTTTTTAGGCATTCCTATTCATAATTCACAACTGGATTCAACAAAAACAATACTTTATTTATAAGCCACAAAGCAAGTTCTGTGATTTGTGTGCACAAAAATATTTAATGCAGGCTACATCTCCGAGGAACTTTTAAAGACACTTTCTCCTGCTCTTTTTTTTTTCCCTTTGGAAAAAAATTCAGCAAAATTCAGTTAATCTTCTGGTCCAAGTGCATTTAAAAAGAATTGTTTGGACAGACACAGACATATTCACTAACAATTTTATTTCAATTTTCAGCCAGCCATTTCCCAACTGAGGTATCTTTCATACATATATCTATCTTATATCAGTCATTGTGGACAAAGGGAACTTCATTATTCATCTTTAGACTGCTTTTTCAGGTTCTAAAATAGATATTATCTTTCCTGCACATTCTCTATTTTATTAAAAACCAGAATTTAAAACCAGCAGTCTATTTAAATCTTTGCAGGTGCAGGGGACTCCAGGAAAGCGATGAAAGGTTTCTCCCTCAAAAAGGAAGAGGCAACGCAGAGACAAGAACTTAAACTAGCACAGGAGGGGAAGAGAAAAAACAAGTTGGAAAGAGAATCAGAGATTAAGATCACTGAGCCAAAACAGAGGTTCAGAAGCAAATTTTGAGATTGACAGCTGTCAAGAATCAAGTCAACTATTCAATCAGCTAAGCAGCTCATCACAGACAGAAATAAACTCCTCCAGAACATTTCATCAACCTCCCTCGAATGTGACCTAATGCAGCTCGGATCTTGCTGTTACAAGAAACCCCACCTCTGCATTGTTTCTCCTTAAAATTCTGCACTGCAAAGCAATAATCAGCAGTGGCTGGTGATCCAGTGTAATTTGGAAATCTATGAAAAACAAGCAAATCATGGTTTCATTTCATAAACTCTCACACAGTAGCAATTACTGCTGTGAACTAGGACTTAAATGATATACGCAGCACCTTGTCATCAAAATCAGAAGGAATATTTGTTTCTGTTTAAACAGGGGAAAAAAAGTCTGCGTGAAATTGTCTTCTCAGCTCTGTTACAAGTTCACATTACAATTACAAAGATAAAGCTGAAAATGGGAGCAGCGTGTGAGCTCAGGATAGAAAGACCAGGGTCAAACAGCTTTAGAAGGGAGGGGGAAAATATAGTACATTTTTAAAAGATTCTTAAAATCAGCATTATCGTTATTACGACTGTAATAGGAGACATGCATATATCAGTGAATTAAAAAAAAAAAATCAGTTCAGTCTTACGAAAACCAAGGAAAGCCTGCCTATTAATTTTTGTTTCATTGGGATATGCAAATAATCTCACTTCAAATCAGGAAGGTGTCAGAATCAAGTAACTTCTATTCAAGTTTTCCTTCCACATCGACAGCCTCATGATCTCCAGTCCTGAACCCTGCTAAATATCCTTATGCACCAAGAGAATCCAAAAATCAGAAACCTTTTTTCACTTTAGCTTTTCTATTGCCATGCAACCTACTGAATCAAGTTTCACTTTTGCATTGCAGGGGGGAAAGATCTGTCCTTTGCTCAAAGACCTGATTCCTAGATTTCAAGAATGAACAGATCTTTGCTGGCTGAAGAACTTAAGACTTGAATGCAGTGAAGCAGTAATGCAAGTCCTAAAGCAGAAACCCTAGCACTGTGCATTAGTTCACAGCAATTAAATCATTTCTCTATTAATGTCTTAGAAACAGCAAAACACCAATAAAAGGGTAACTACCCTGCCACAGTAAATGTTTTTATTGGACCCAATTAAGAACCTGCATTGTTGTTTTGCCTTCTAAGTTCTGTTCAACACTTTATCAGTGTCTAACATTATTCACTGTCTTGTTTCTAAAGAAAAAATAATTAAAAAATACTGTCTTACTTTTTGTTCCTGACATGAGAACTTGCATTTTCAGCTTGACCTAACAAGTCAAGACCTGAAGCTATTTTTCCAAGAGAACTTCAGTTAACAATTTTCCATTTGTATACTGTCTCTATGGAGAGATGGGGGAAGAGACAAGATGGTACAGCAGATGTTGGGCCTGTGGTTGAGTTTCCTGGTGTTTGGAGTCAGAGATGAGATGATACAGAGGTTTTGATTGGTTAGGGAGGTCAACTCCTCCATGCATTTCCATAGTTCATCTCAGCATGGCAAATGACTGCTAGGTTTGCATATGGAGTATCTGATTTTTATTTGGTACTAGGGAAAAAAGCCTCACAAACTTTAACTCTTCATAGAACAACCAAGTTGTGAAGTTACTCCAATCATTTTCACTATTTACTAAGTCCCTTGTCACCATAGCCACTTGCTATTCTTTTTTTTTTTTTTTTTTTTTTTTTTTTTTAATTCACTGGTCATTTTTCCCCCTGGATGCAGAAAACACTTTCCACAAAGGAAAATAATTTATTTTTTCTTTCCTTAGCTTTATTTTAAACATTGGCCTTTTTTGAACTCTTCTAACTATGGACTGTCATCAAACAAGTTTACTGACCATCTATCATTTCAGCCCAACACAGCAAAACTGATAATCTCCACAAATGGAAATGGCCAACTGATTCATTGACTGACTGCATAGCTTTGAACAAGTCTGCTCATAGTTCTATAACCAGTTTTCAATACATTGCAGAAAGCCAAACAGGAGCTAAGAGAAATGTATTTTTCAAGATGCTTATTTTGTGTGACACATACAAAAGGCTTGGATTCATTCGGACTATCCTGTGTCCTTTGGGCACAACTTCTGTAATAATACCCAAAAAAAGCATTTTTGCTCAGCAATGCTTCATTATTTCAAGCTCATCCCACCTACTGCTCGCAGCTCCATTATCCCCTGGCTTCTTTGTTTTTCCTTTCCAAAAGCTGTTATATTTAGTTGGAAACCAAAGACAGTTTTTCCTAGATAAAAACATTAAGGTTATTTTCTTCACTGCTCATAAAACTTGAAATCCTAATCCCCTTCATTTCCTTTGCTTTCCTTCAACAGGATCAGCCTAGGACATAGCAGTGAAGGTAACTGCCATTAATTGCAAGCAACGAACTATTAAGTTGGTGATATTTTGTCACCCAAATGTGTCACTTATTACACAGCATAATTTTTCCAGACAACCAAGCTTCTATAGATGTATTGACAGGCTCTTCATCACTTTCTAATTGCCTATGCTTCTTTCTCGCTAAAAGCTGATCAAATTAAATTCTAATCTTGCCTCCACACTGAGTCTTTCTATAACACTGGGTAAAGCATCTTTGCTTCTACAGCTGGGAAACAAGGATAGAGGATGGCACGTAGGCACGGCCCGTGTCTGTGTGCGCACGCAGGCTACGGAAGGGCAAAGCGTTCCGAAGCAATTAACAACTGCAGCCTTGCCTGCAATTGTGGCTGAGCTGGCCTCCTGCTTCATTCTTGGCACGACTGGGTTATTTGTGTTTTGCCTCAAAACTCCTTTTCAGCTCTCCTTGGGTTTCTTTCCCTTTGCATGAATTTGTTTTGCTTCTAAAATGGAATGTAACAGCTGGTTAGTAGTTCATAGCGCATTTATAGTTTATTCACCTTTTGTTGCTCTACATTTTAGTTCTCCTTATTCAAATGAGCATTCCGTGCTGGGATTTTAGCATTAAATAAATGTTTTTTCTGCTCAGTTTCACATCCCCCTAGCTCCAAACCCATCAAATATGTTATAAACAAAGACCTAAACCAGAACATAGAAAGCAGCACTTAGAAATCCAGCTCACCAGTGATGGATTAGGGATTTACATTCCCAACCTACCAAATACAGTGGTCTCCTTGACCACCCAAACACAATGATTTATGCACAGTGTCAGATTAAGCAGTCTTCCTGGTTACATATCATTAGTGGGAATCAAAGTCATGTCAGGTATTGATGGTAATACTTTGCAAAGGTGCATTACTAGCCAAGCTTTATGAGCAGCTTTCACATGAATTATTCAGCAAACAACAATGCTTAAAATATATGCATATATATACGCTTGCATCCTTAAGACTATATTCATCACCGACGATTTGAAAAGAAGGGAAAATGCACTCCAACTCAAAGCTAACCTGTACATAGATGCAGCAAGTTCAGGCTATTCGATTTATGGATTTACTATTGTAGGTGCATTACAGTAAAAAGCAACGAGACCTCTCAACTGCCAAAGAAAAATCTCCTAAAGATTTAATTTTTAGCATTCAATACACACAACCTAGCATGCTGCAAATCTATTAAAATCACTGCCCGAAATCAAAATTAAACTTTTAAACCCCCATTTAAAAAGCATGCAGTCATTCTGCCTTGCGTTACTCTGGATTATAACTAATCTACTACAGGAACAGAGTAATGCTGTGTTGATGCTTATTTTAAAATTGAGAAGTGATGAAAGCAATTTTCATAGGCCATTTTAAACTTTCACTCAAAACATGTAGGTTAATGGAAGTTAATATAAACAGCACAGAACAGAAGGACTAAAATCTGATGAGGAACAATCAGAATAATTTCTGCTACCAGCTGAAATGATACACATGAACAACTAAATTGAACTTTGTTTATGCATTTTGATTTTGAAGCCTTCTCCAAGATGATTACCCTATCTCCAGTTCTATCAAGGGAAATTCTGCTTCTAAAGTAATTTTTTAAGTACTGGGGGGTTTAATTGTAGGTACATCACACTAGTTTCTACTCTAAACATGTGCAAAGAAACATACCTGCCACAACTCCTTGCCAACTCCTGACTTTATCTAAACCTGCTACTATTACTCTAAAAGTCTCTGATTCGGATCTGCTGTTCTTGGGTGTACTCAGGATTAAAGGAAGCCCCTTTTTGTTTCTGCCCTTGTATACCTTTGAGAATTGAGATCATAACTGTAATGCCAAACCGTTTATGCAGCTGCAAGTAGTACTCCCAGGCACTTCAAAAGAGCTCTTGACCAAAAAGAAATCATAGATGCTTTACAGAAATGAAGATGTTCACTATGAAAGGAATGAAACATTACCTAAGTAGTGGTGCACAAGAAATTATGAGATTTAACACAGAAAAGAGAGAGGTCTCCACAAGTGTCCTGCAATACGCTTCTGTTTATATTTTAAAAGCTGCAGTACTTTCTACTCTCAAGCACTCATTTCATTTATGTACACAAATTACATCTACTCTGCCAGACATTTATAATGGCAGACAATCAGATCAGACATGACATTCAAGGAGTATTTTAATTATTATGTTAAAAAAGCAGCATGTTAGTACATTGAGATACAAGCTTCCCCTGTCATTTAATTCACATTTGTCTTAAATTAGCTCCAAAATAACTGTACTGCACCTCATGTGCTCAAGACTCACTTTTTGGACATCACTGGGAAACACCTACTTTTAGTGGTACTTTCAAAGCCCAGAGAAATTACAACATGCTCCACAGTGAGAAGTCTTCCTTTCAAGATTCCCAAATAAATTTTCTGAGATGCACAAACTATGAAAACTTCAGTTCAATTGGATTATTTTTATGCAGTGAAGAGGACAGAAGTGTTTGTTAGATAAGAAACAGGGATAATTGGCTTCACTGTGGCCAAAAAAGAAAATATCACAGTACTTGATAACATGGAGATATCAGAAGTTACTTAATTACAACACATTAAATTTGTTCTCCAGGAGAAGACTAAAATTCACTGAAAGTTGTGCATGAGCAGTTCCATTTTGCAGAGTGAGATTAGTATAAAACCAAATTTAAAAAAAATAATTAGAATGTTCAGTATATTTTGGACTATTCCCTTTCTGAATCTTTGTGTTGAGCTCTTATCCAAGGTTTCTAAGAAAACAAATACCTAATCGGATAATCTCCTGGACACAAGCGACTTCGCCAACTGTAGAACTTACAAGTGGAAGAATTCTGTCTCACATAAATCAGTCCTGCTCTATTAACATGGGGAAAGGATTCTGGAAATTTCCATCCCCATGAACCACTTCCCTGAAAGAAACCAGACCTCTGAAGTGACTAGCACAGGCTGTCTTGGAGACCATAAGGAAGAAGAATTATTCTCAGATAGAGGAAGACATGGGCCAGAAACAGTGCATTGAGTTTCACTGTAAACGAAAGTTCAGACACAGGGACTATGGATGGAGCAACATTAGAGAGCGTCAAAAAAAGAGAGGTTCCATGGAACCATAAAAATAGTTGCATAAGAAAAGACACTGATACTGTTCACAGCAGGAGAGTCAGATGAGAGAAAGCAGAGGCCCATGCACTCTGCTGTCAGACAGTTCAAGGGATCTCATAAGCAGTGCAAAGGGAGTCCCTTTTGCAAAGGTGCTTGCTGCCATTTTTCACACAGTGGTTGCACTGAAGCCAAAGATGGATACAAGTGTTCAGTGAAGGTAAGAAATGCACCAGAGCATGCAGATACAATAAACCATGTGTCAGAATCTTTCTGGCCCTTCTTGTGGATGGGCATCACATTGGCAGCTTCCAGTCTTCAGGGACCTCTCCAGTGAGCCAGGACTGTTGATAAATAATGGAGAGTAGCTTGGCCAGTTCATCTGCCAGCTCTCTCAGCACCCTAGGGTGGATCCTGTCTGGTCCCATGGACTTGTGAGGATCTGAGTGGCTCAGCAGGTCCCTTACTGCTTCCTCCTGGATTACAGGGGGAATATACTGGTCCCAGACTCCATCTGTCAGTTCAGGAGGCCAGTTGTCCTGGAGACAACCTGCCCCACTATTGAAGACTGAGGCAAAGGAAGTATTAAGTACCTCTGCCTTTTCATCATCTTTTGTTACTATATTCCCCTCTGCATCTAGTAAGGAGTGGAGGTTGCCCTTGCCCCTTCTTCTGTCATTAATATATTTATAGAAGCATTTTTTATTCTCCTTAACAGCAATGGTCATTCAAAGTTCTAAATGGGCTTTTGCATCTCTTTTTCCTACAAGACATACTTCCTAACAATACTAATAGGTTGTCTGCTAAGGCACATATAGTGAGGTTTGAGAAATCCAAGGATCTTGGGTTACATTTTCAATCTCTAAACCAATCCATACACAAAAGGAAGTAACACACACATTTTCCCACATCACAAGTACATTACAGTAGCTGGTTAATGCTTCCAGTTTGGGGATTGGGTTTTTTTTCTTTCTTAATTATGTGATTCTGTCAGTCACATAAAATTGATTCAAAATAATGACCACAAAGAATAGTGTCGCTACTGATTATCAAATGACCACAGCCAAATCAAACTGCAGCAGCAGTATTTGACAACTCCCAGAGGACAGAAGCACCATGAGTTCTGCACTTGCCACATTAAGAAATACTTTAGCTGAGCTCTCCTGTAGATAAAGCTTGAAAAGTACACAGGGCTGTAGGGAAATAAGTGGAAGAATTTGCAGCAGCTGCTTTTTCTTCATCTTGCAAGAGAATATCTTTGCATCAGGAGGCCAGCACAGAAAACAATTCTCCCTGTTCCCAGCCTTTCCTTGCTCCTTCAGTACATAGTGCTCTACCAACAATACGTTGGTTTTGTGTGTCGGCAGTGTTGCTCCTAGCCTGCTGCACTTAGATATCCTCTCCTATTTTGGCAGCATTTCATAGGCTAAATCACAGTATGTCCAGGTATGACATGGACAAAACTCCTCAGTTTTGTCAAGGCCAAGACAAACTGAACTGCTCTTGAAAAGAAATGCTCTTCAAAAATATTGTTATTCAGATAGCTTCTTAAATTCAGCTAACACACAAAAGTCTCCCAAACACTAATAAGATTGCTAGAGTTTACACAACAGAAGAATTGCAGGATTCAAAACTTACTTCAGACCAAAAGATTAAAAGCTAAACTAGAATGCCTTCACCTGGAAGGATGCACATGAACCAATTTGGAAGAATTGCAGGATACAAAACTTATTTCAGACCAAAAGATTAAAAGCTAAACCAGAATGCCTTCACTTGGGAGGATGCACATGAATCAATTTGGGCTAGGGGAGCAGGGCACTATGAACACAAGAAATGGGACAGTACATACCTCAAGTACTACAGTAGTGTTCTGTGGAAGAAAAGGAAACTGGATTGGGCCAAGCCAATGAGACTGCTCTAAAGAACAAGGCTGCAATATATCCTGCAGGGCTGTAAGGGTAACAGCAGAAAAGCAGCAGCCTCTTATTTTCCTTCGCAGCAACAGAGAAAAAGTATTTAACGCTGAAGACATCCTTGTATTCACACAACTGGCCTAAAAAAGGACAGAATATGTTAAACACCAGATATCAAGATAAAAAATGTTTAGGAAAACTAGCCAAAAAGCTAACAACACACACCTTTCAATGGCAGAAGTTATGTATTAATGACTTACTTTAAATAACATAAATATTTGTTGTTCCCCTAATATGGTATCATAAAATACGCCCTGACAGGTCAGTGTTTATTTGGATCATTAAGTTTCCAAATTCTTCCACTACATTTAATTCCAGTGCCTTTAAAAGGAAATACTACACAGTTCTGCTTACTCTCAGCAAGAAAAGGCTGTGAGACAGCCCCAGGTAACCAAGGGCCTCTCAGGACTCACACTATTCATGGATCCACCAACATCAGCATGCTTACTTGAGGAAAGGCTCTGACCCCACTCTTCAACTAAATTAGTTTTATATCAACAGTTTCTACTTTTCTGCTGTCAACTATCTCAATGATGAATTGATAATGCATTTTGATGAAGGGCAGAATGCATATATGTAATGAAAAAATATTGATCTTGCTTACATACTTCACAATGAACTTTTTTATTCCTTTCATTAATTTTGGTGATTTACATACGCCACTATTCAGATTTCCATTTCAAGGATGAATTCATGGTTTACACAGATGGTGTTGCAAAATCAGGGGTTTACTGAAGACACTCAGTGCACTGCACATGGAAGTGCTTTGCTTGGTTTGGGGAGGGGGTTCTTTTGGTTGGTGGTTTGTTTTAAAGCTAACACAGCGATGGCATAAGGTCATCCACAGCTCCTCGGTTTTGTGCAGCATGTATCATTCACTGAAAAGAAGTGCAAGTGTGCAAGCAACACGATCTTATAAGGGAAAAAGCTCCTTGCTTGTAAATGAAAGTGATCATACAGCTGTTTAGTCTTGCTGTATTCAGATACAAATGTGCTACATTAATCCAAACCACCAAGGCCTATTCCAGCAGGAGCCCGTGTAATTCATCAGGCAGGCCATATTTCCTTTTTTTAATTTAAGAAGTCTCATTATCTAGAGGAAGACCCTAGATGTGCTTTTAATATATGTGTGACTATTACACGTATGAAGAAGGGCTTTTATTAACAACTAACAGAAAGCAGGCACATAAAACACGTTACTCTTGGCTTGAGTCTCACCTCACTGCTGTCAAGGAGAGAGCACGTCTTTCATCAAGAATGCTAATACATTCTTCCAGCTCACTATTTTACATCCTCTCTGGGGCTTTTAACCACTGGACTGAATCCTGGACAAAGGAATTGGATGCCCAGCAAGAAAGGCACAGAGGAGCAGTGGCTATTTATCCACTCTTTGCAATATTCTTCTGACACTGTGAACAGCCCGCCACCGATGGCCACCTCCACTCAATACTGAACGCCGGCACGCAGCGGAAAGGACCTTTCCATCAGATGTCTCCAAAGATCCTCCTATTAGCAAGACTTAAGAAGGCCTTTGTCATATCAAATATGCTCAGCTGCTTACCGCATGGCGAAGCGGTGTAAGAACCATTTAAAGATGTGTCTGACATCATTAATCTATTTGCCCTCTGACCCACGGAGCTGAACTGTAACTATGGTGACCAAAGTTTGACCTTACAATGCTGAGAAACTTTAAAGATCCGTAGTATTTTGGGTTGCATTGTTAAGTTGAACAAAGGAATAAAGAAGAAATGTGACAGTTTCCTGGGAATTAAGGTCAGCAGGTCAATTGCCCTAAAGCTTTATTGTCATATGATAAGCAAGACTAGCTGAAATAATTTTTCAACTATTAGAATTTAAAAAAACAAACAAAACTACAGCTTTTGTTGTCTGAAGTAGAAAATTGGTCTCTCTAAAACCGATATATAACCCATCACTGAGCAAAATTACTCAACAGCCTTCCCAGTACCATTTCCAGCACAAACACGGGGAAAAAAATAAGTAGCAGGTATCAATTTCACATTCTCACACCAGGTTTATTGTTAATGCAAGCTTTTGGGGGCGTGTGTAAAGTATTTATTAATGTGTTCTTGGATTGCATTTGATAAAATTGTCAGTGTTTTCCATCCTCATTTTTCAAATGATTCATGAACTAAGTGGGAATAAGCAGCTTGAACACACTGATTTTGAACATCTGTGTAGAAGTAGCATATGCCTCAGACATAGAATAAATGCCAGTATAGGAACTTGCCCTAACAAAATGCTATGATAAATACCAATCCAAATATTTACGGTCTTAATAATTAAACTTATTAACATTGTTTATACAATTGTGTACTGAGAAGCTAGCAATGTTCACTTGAAAGATGTGTCAGCAAAATTCATAAGCACCTCCATTTTCAAGTGTTTTGTAATTTAGTCAAGAAAATTAGTTCCAGATTAAAATTGGGTAATTTACAATCGTACTTTTGAAGTCTAAAAGCTTTTCAAATTTTAGGTGTCCCAATCCATACTGTGTAGGACTGTGAATAAAACCTGTCTAAAAAGCAGACATATAAAAAAGATCTAGGCTGGGTGTTCACTTATCAAGTGATCTTTCACATCGTTGAAAAGTGACTGCAATGCACACATACAGCACAGCGTGAGCATAATCACAGTATCACAGTATCACCAAGGTTGGAAGAGACCTCAAAGATCAAGTCCAACCCAATACCACAGACCTCAAGACTAGACCATGGCACCAAGTGCCACGTCCAAACCTGCCTTGAACACCTCCAGGGACGGTGACTCCACCACCTCCCTGGGTAGCCCATTCCAGTAGTCAATGACTCTCTCAGTGAAGAACTTTCTCCTCACCTCCAGCCTAAACTTCCCCTGGCGTAGCTTGAGACTGTGTCCTCTTGTTCTGGTGCTGGTTGCCTGAGAGAAGAAAGCAACCTCCTGCTGGTTACACGCACCCTTCAGGTAGTTGTAGACAGCAAGAAGGTCTCCCCTGAGCCTCCTCTTCTCCAGGCTAAACAATCCCAGCTCCCTCAGCCTCTCTTCATAGGGCTTGTGTTCGAGGCCTCTCACCAGCCTCATTGCCCTTTTCTGGACACATTCAAGTACCTCAATGTCCTTCTTAAATTGAGGGGCCCAGAACTGGACACAGTACTCAAGGTGTGGTCTAAGCAGTGCAGAGTACAGGGGGAGAATGACCTCCCTGCTCCTGCTGGCCACACTATTTCTGATGCAGGTCAAGATGCCATTGGCCTTCTTGGCCACCTAGGCACACTACTGGCTCATGTTTAGGCATGGGTCAATCAGCACCCCCAGATCCCTTTCTGTTTGGAAACTTCTGTTTGTAATGTACCAGTCTAGCTGAGTCTGCTATCAACAAAAACATAAAAGCAAAGTTTGTGAAGCTGTGTCCTTTCACACAGTAAGTAAATTAAACAGATATCAATATGGGGGTGGTTGAGTTCTCCAAAATCAGAATATGTCATTCAATTGTCTAACAAATATCACACCCCGTGAAGTAGATGCTGAAACAGTGATGCCTGTTCATTAATAAACATGCGGGAATATCAGATACTAAAATATTTCTGCTATTATTAAGGAATATAGAACCAAAATTCTATGCTGCCTGTAAGACAGTCAGTTCTGCTTTTCACTGTTTAACACTCTAGATGTGTCTGAGAAACAGTATTCAACAGCACTGGTTTTAAAAGGTCTCTAAACTGTCAGCCTGACAAGAAAGTATGGCAAAAATGATGCAAAAGCAGGGATGCTATCAGTAAAGAACTCAAATGGTCTGTTGGTAGAGTGCTATCTGAAGCTATTACCACTGCAGCTGTATCCACCCCTGGGGAAAAATGTTAATGGCTCTAGAAGTACACTAGAAAAACTCTACAGGAAGGAATAAAAAATTCTAGAAAATTTGCTTCAGTGTGAGAAAGCAGAGGAATGTACTCAATATACACACCCAATTGCAAGTTCAGGGTGATTCACTTGCAGCCAGTGAAGTGCAGAACGTGTGAGAACTCTTTTCAAGTAAGACTACTCATCTTGGAGAGGAAGTCCAAGCTAGGTAAATCACAGAGCAGAGAGCAAAGATTTTAATAGTGAGGGCAGTTTGGAAGGCAATCATGCAATAGTTAATATTTAAGATATGCAGTGCATTCTTCATTTCACCTTGGAAGATCAGATGCTTTTTGAAGTCGTGCCTGTGACAGCTCTGATAGTAAAAAGTAATGTTAAGAGGTTATTTGGGCTCCATTATGCAGAAGGTCATGCTAAATGTCATAATGGCACACCAGGCAGCTTTCATCCTCTCTGAACCTGACACAAAACATTGAAGAGTCTAAAACCATTGGCTCTTAATAAACTGCCCTTTGGAAATCACTATATTTCCAGTTTATTTTTAAAATAACCACAAACTAAAAAAACTTTTCAACTTACTGTGCAGCCACACGCTGCTGAAGCTTGGCACAGAAGGTGCCACACTCCTGTGACCCACTCATGAACAAACACTGATTCTAGAAGTCAAAAGAGACTCTTTGAAAACCTCCTAAAACCCCAACTGTTATTACTTTATGTACAAGTGAATCCCATCTGAAGCCACGCATTTAAGTACTACTGAGCTGGCTCAGAACTGGATAAAAGCCAGGAAATTCTAAGTTTAAGCTGACTCGCCATCCTTCACACACACTATTGTCCTATATCCCTAAAATTTAATTAAAACCCAGGCCTGACCAGTTGAAATAAGTAGTACAGAAAACTGATTATCAGAATTGCTTTCCTCCAATGGCCTATTGTACTACACTTCCTCTCTGCAAAATACAAAAGACTCTATGTACATTTTTCTCTCTCTGTGAAAAGAGGGCTGGGAAGAAAAAAAAAATGAAAAAAAGAAGAAGAAAAAAAAAATCCAGACTGAACTTTTATTTAGTTGCCAATTGTGCTGTGGAATGAAACTAAGCATTTTTCTTCTAAAAGCCGATTCAAATTCAGTACTTAATCACGCCACAGCAGAGCAAGAGCAGCAACAAATTACAATTACATTAGAAATTCTTTTACAAGATTTTGTTTTCAGTCACTTCTAATCTTTCAATAGTTGCCATTTCCAGGGTTGATATTTTCCTAACAACATTTCTGCCTGCAACTAGCTGCTCTCATCAGAAACATCTGGAATGTAAGGAAAATACGTATGTGCACTTGTGTGCAGAGCACAGACAGAGAGAAAAGCAGTCACATTCAATTATAAACAAAAGTCCTAGAAGCCATAAAATATTTCCTTTATTCTTCTAAATTTGTTTGGTGAGGGTTTTTGCCATATTCTAGTGGATGATTTACTCTTGTACTCCTAACCAATTTGTTTTCTCCACTGCAGACCACTGCAATATGCTACTACAAAGTAACTGCTCTAAAATTTTCAAATGCATGTTCTGTTAACTCCATTTCACACAACAGACCCAAAACACAGGCCCCAAGTACCTGCACATTAGACATATCACTAACTGTGTGGATGACTAAGCCATCCGGAAAGAGGTGAAGGAGCTGGCAGACAACAGATCATGGGAGGTTTTCCTCCCCCTCTACTCTGCCCTGGTTGAGACCTCATCTTTAATACTGTGTTTAGTTTTGGGCTTCCCAGTATAAGAGGGACAGGGATCTCGTGGAGAGGGTCCAGCAGAGGGCTACAAGGATGATTAGGGGAATGGAGCACTGCCTTATGAGGAGAGGCTGAGGGACCTGGGGCTCTATAGTCTGGAGAAGACAAGACTGAGAGGGTATTTAATACATGTTTATAAATATCTGAGGGCTGGGTGTCGGAGGACAGAATCTTCTCACTTGCTCCCTGTGATAGCACAAGTAGCAACAGATGTAAGTTGCAGCACAAGAGGTTCCACCTCACCACAAGAAGAAACTTCCTTACTGTAAGGATCACAGAACACTGGAACAGGGTCCACAGAGAGGCTCTGGAGTCTCCTCCTCTGGAGACTTTCAAGGCCTGTCTGGATGCATTCCTCTGATCTGAGCTAGATTGTATGGTTCTGTTCCGGCAGGGGGGTTGGATCTCTTTGGGTCACTTCCAACCCCTGACATCCTGTGAACAGGAAACACAAATCAACGGCATGTGCTTCAAAAGTCCTCTTTGTTTGCAGTGTTTTCCCTTCTAACCTAGAAAAAGTCAGATGACTCGAAGATACCAAATAGCATCTATTTTCTAAACGACACACTAATCCCAGCAAAATCTACACCACCCCATTTTTAAATGAATCTCAGAAAAACTCAGCTTGATTTGCAAATCAGAAACCTTTAAAACAACCTTAATTTGTAATTTCAAAAGGATGCCAATAATCCAGGCAATGTATTCCTGCCATGAACTGGAAAAAAAAAAATATGTAAGTCTGCCTACAGTACTACAAGGATACCCAACAGAGTTAGAAAGTTTTCAGGTAAAAACCGAAGGTTAAACTTGTGTGGCTTCAAAGAGGAAGGTACAACCCTCCTCCAGGTAAGCAATGGGTCAGTGCTTATTACAGCAATGCCTCATTATCACCCTTGTAAATGACTTTTGGTTTGGCTGCCACAGCTGCCTTCCTTCTCCTCCGCCTCTGCTTTGTGCTACAAACACAACACAGCAACATGCTTGTGAGCTGAAATGAGGAGGCAAAACCACCCCATATCCTCCTGGTTCTCTGGCTAAGCGCATAGGAATATGCTTCTCTGGTGTGCAGTCCTCTACAGACTAGTAGTATCTCATGGGGAAGGACAAACTGCTTCCAAGCACTTCTCCATAGCACTCCAACTTTTACATAGTTCCGGTGATGTTTTTCCAGCAGTTATTTCAAAAGCGAGTAATAGCCAATATTCATAACTTCGTGTATGAGAGAAAGGAACTTAAACCCTTGGACAAGAAGACAAGTGAACTTCATACTTGGCTGAATGGGATTAATGGATTATATGGTCTCTGGTAGCAGCAACTTCACTGCTCAGGTGACTCCCAGAATAAATGCTGCACATTTCATCAATATGTCCATGAGGCTGTTTCTACTGGAAATCTTAAATAACATAAGCACCACATTGCAGGAGAGCAAAGGGTTGCTCATCATGACAAAATGAACAGCTGCCACACCATTTGATGGAAGTGCCAGTTTCCATGCTAATACCACAATCCCTTCAATCAGGCATTTTGCCAACATATTAAAATCCTTAAGACCATCAGGAAAACAACCAAGCAATTCCACGGCAACAACCCCAGCATGTTATGGTATCTATCACTTTTAAACATTCAGCAGATGCAGCATTACAGGTTACAGAAAGAATTGAATTGGGTTTTTTGTTTCAAAAATTAAAAAGCAAAGAAGAAACTGTTTTTGTAGTAATATGACAGATGACATAAACCATAAGGAAGTTGATAGCTGCATGTGCCAAACTCACACATTTACTAAGAATGAATTTATTGGAGAGTTCTAAGGCAGAAGTTCACAGATGAAGTCAGTTTTGAACAGCAATGGTGGGTGAAAGACCACAGCTAACTAGCAGGCAGTAGGGCTTTGCAGTTGTTTTGCAGGCAGCAGAGAAGACTGAAGTAAATAAACAAATAAGTGAAACTGAGCCAGCAGCAATTTGTGAGGTGTGCTGTCACAGGCTGTCATTCTGAGCTGGATCACCTGCTCTTCCAGCTGATGTATTCTACTTGAAACAATTCCACGCACACATATACAGAGGGTTTGCACTAAAATTGTTGATATCAAATAGGGCCCCTAACAAGGCTTAAAACTTGACTTTTCATCTTTCTGCAATGCATACCTGCAGTCTCATTCAAGCCAGGCACAAAAGCCAACTTCAGCTCCACAGCACAGCACACTCAGCCTACCCACCGAACTGCCGTGGAAGAGGACAGTCCTACTCTCTTTTCACAATGGCGCAGGCACCAGCACTTGTCTGGCTCCATCATGAGCTGGGTGGAACAGCAGCACTGATGGAACAGATTTTATTTTGGGAGGAAGTCTGATTTTCTGGCAGCTGAGCTAATGAAAGGCTTGGCCAAACACAAGCACTGATGCAAGAGCGGAGTCGGGGCTGCCCTCTGTGGAAGCAGCCAGCCACTCCAAAAGCCCAGCTGTATTGTTAAAAACCATTTTTAGATGCTCTTGGCTGCAGTATCAGGGAACTGAACTCAATAACCTGAACCTCTTCTGTTATATGCTTTTAGGTTCCACTGTGTTTCGCAGAGTACAGAGTTGACCCTGCACAGGCCTGGAATGGCTGTGGTTGAACAATCCATAGCAATCATGACTTGTTCGCTAAAGAATTTACAATTGCAATCAGAGCCCCTCTCCATCCACTGGGAAAAATGATCAAGAAGAAATTAAATAGGCTTTGTTATATCCACGAACAGCAATGTAAAATGACATAAAATAGAAATAAAGAAAAACGCTAGGCAAGCTAACAACAAATAAGAGTTTTCATTTCTCACTGGGACTATTTTTAGATGTGTCCATATTTAAATGCGAAGGTAATTTCCCAGTGCAGCTGTTAACAGCTCTTCCCGAGCTTCTCCTGGAGTTTGGGTGCTGCATCTGTTGGTATTTGCAAGGCAAAGTTCTGGTTTTAGTGCCTTAAAACTACAAAAACAAATGTTTCGAGCATTACTTCCAAACATCACGTTTTGAATCTCAGGGGATACTACAGTGATTTTTATTTGTGAAAGGTTTGAAGTGTTATGTATAAAAACTACGCTGCTATTCTAACAAACATCTTGCATGGGTTTTAATCTATCAAAAGGCATACTGAGATATGCATCAGGTGAACAAGAGCTATAAATAATGTGCTAGTTCAGGCACTGCTGGTGGTTTTACCAATGCACAACTTTAAAGAACGAGTGTTAAGGTCAAGAGCTACTCCAGTTTTAATTAGGGAACTTGGTCTGTTTCCCTCATTCAAATAAAGACTTCGGATTTTTGTCAATAAGTGGAAAATAAATATTTCTCACACATGCATTACTGTATTTGAAAGTCTGCTTGTAGAGAGATAAAATAATGCTTTATTTGGGACCACAGACACACTGTATTTGACTCGGACTGTAGGTCCAGCAAGGTTTTTGCTTTCGAAGCAATGCAGAAAAGGGAGTTTTGCACCTACAAGTTCTGTCATAATTCCTGCAAATGTGAATGTGATTTATAGAGAGGTTTTACAACCCGTCTAGACTCCCAAGCAAGGAAATGAAAAGCCAGAGCACCTAAGAGCATATATCACCGATCGCTCTATTCCACAGCATCACTGATACTGTAATGAGTATAGTAAAGGACTTTGACTTTACCTGCTGGTTTGGCAGACCTAGACCTGCCTTTGACCTTCTTTCCAACTCTTCCCCACAGGAAAAAAAGATGCAGCCTGTGGCATAGATGGCACAAGCCTTCAGTGGAGTATTGTAAGAAACTCTGAAAATCTTTTTCACCATCAATGGATTTGACACAAACCTACCACAGTGCAGACCACTCTTAGGGGAGAAAAAAAACATGCTCAGCTACTTATGTGAAAGGTAAGAGTTTGGTTTCCTTACTTTTAAGGCTAGAGGAAAAACGAGGAACTCAAATAAAATACAAGACCTTGATCAAAGTGTTCATCTGTAATATCTCAAAATTTCCATTCTGCTTTCTTCAATCTTCTCTGAACCACCCAGAGACATACTCTATTGTTCAGTACCAAACCCACTGTTGTAATCTTCTCAGGCAAGATGTCCCTCTTACCTGCATGGCCATATCCATCCTCACCTCAGCCAAAATGTCTTCATCTTCCTGAGTCACAGGGCTGAAGGAATGGATTTCTCATGGATTTCTTCTACAGGATGCTTTTCTTCAGGATTCACATTTCCCTCAAGGCTTTGGGACTGGCAGCAGCAATCAGTGTATGTTCACAAAAGGCCAAAGAACAAAAACTTTGAGGAATGAGATTAAAGATGGATTAAGGAAGAAGAGAAAATGTAAAACTCTGGCCCAGATACTAAGTTTGAAGTGACTTTCAGATCCTATTCCTTGTGAAACTTCAGTCTCTTACCACTTCAAGGAGCTTCACCCTCTGCAGCAGCCAAGTTCACCAGCTAAATAACGCAGTCCCATCGCTCACTGAAACTAATTCTAGGCCTCAGGCCTTCTCACTTCCCTCACCACCAGCAAACTCGGGACAGGAGAACCCTTCACTCATCAGCGGTCCCAGTTACTTTCTCTAGGCATTGGAGCTGGGACACAAGTGAAAATTGAAGGGAAATGGTTTTAAGAATTAATACCTGGAAAACCCTCCAATTGCAATGTGCTTCTGAGATTTGAAGGGAAGAACTTGTCTCTGCTGAACACACCAATGCTGCACAAAGCACATCTCTGTTATGTTCCAAGTAATTTCTAGAAAAAATTCCACTGGCAAACAGTGAGATCAGTATCAGGAATGTATAACTAGGAAAATAGAGATGTGAACAAATACATATGCGTTGTGCAACTACTTTTTTTTTTTTTCTGTTCAGCTTCAAGTAGCTTTCCACAGCACATTGAGCCAGCAGATGCTGAAGACAAAGTTAGCTGCCACACGGACTCATCATGCAGATGGTGCTGCTGGGGTTGACTCTCATACAAGACCACCTCATCTTCTCAGCTGAGATAGTTTCTGCATACATATCCTCCACTTGAGTTAGACTCTCATGAAATGTAACCATACTCCTCATGGCCAGAGACATTTCAAAATTCCTGTTAACTCATTTTTAATCACCCTATCAACTGGTAATGTTCTGTCAGGGGCATTAACTGCTGTTGTGCAAAGCCATTTCTGAAATACCCTCTCCTGCTGAATAGGCAAAGACAGAATAATCACCCCTACTTAGGACTAAACAAATCTGTTCAGACAATGTAAACTTAGTCCTTCCTGAGAATAAACACTTTTGACTTACTCATGTATTTCACACTGGCTGGTAGCCTTTCATAACTCAAATTCCAGGTATTACACAAGCAAATCAACAAAGGCCCAGGCTCCAGCTTACAGACTAGACACAAACAACTAAGGTGATGGATTTGGCCCAAACAGCATGTTCTGACTTTGACTTGATTTCCAGGTAAAGAAGGGGATGCACTTTTTTTTAGAGATAACAGATGACCACCCAAAGCCTTCAGCAGCCCTAGATCCATGCAACTGCTTAAATTTTACAAAGAACACTAAATACTACACATGACAAATCTGCATACAACTCAGTCACTGTAATTTTACATTATCATCTTTGTGAAGCTGCTCTTCCAATCTGGAACAAATAGGAGAAGGAAAGAAAATGGGAAAGTCCTTAAGTGTAAAATGGAGCCAAAGGAGAAGAACAAGGAGGGAGAGAAGAACACCCATCTGAAACAGTTTCTTGTGGCAGAGTAATGCACAAAGAATTAGAAAGTAAACACTTCTGCATGTGTTTGAGGTGCAGAAGAGTAGCTACTGGGCATTGCAGGGGCAGGAGAAGAGGTGGGTAAGAGGTAAGGCATGTGCTGAAAACCTGGCACAGGGAGGTTGACAAAGGTGAGGAGAGAAAGGCGGTAAAAACTCTTGGGGCTATCAGGAAGTAAAAGAAAACAAAGAGAAAGCATGAAGCGTCTTAGAAAGACACTTACCAGAAAGAATGTGGCTTTCAAACTTTCAGTACGTAGCTATGAAGAACTAAGAATTTTTGGGAACTCCATATAAAATTTAACAAGAAATGTGAATTTTCACTAAACAGATGTCTGCTTAGTACAGGAACAGCCACCAGCAGGAAGAGCAAAGAGTTCAAAGACCAACAGGCAAAACAGGAATACAGGCAGGATTCATCCACCCCAAGCCCCTTCTTTGCAAGCCACAAATCACAACTGCCTTGCATCTCTCTCTTCTTGAATGCAGCTTTGGGTAGCTGTCACATAAGCAGCAATTAAAGGTTCAAGACAAAACACTCAAGACTAAAACTGTATGAAAAAAGTTATTTTCCTGCCATTTCAGATTTTATTTATTTTTTTTTAAATAAAGAATTTCTCTAGGACTTGGAACCTTTATATTGAGGCAGGCATAAAAAAAAGCATTTACTACTTTCTTTGGCTCAGCATGGACTGCATCCATAAAACCGTGATTTTGCAAATGTAAGAAATACCCTCAGGGAAGAAGAGCAGTTTTGTCCTCTACAGGATTCCTCCTTCCACACTGTAGATACTACTAGCAATTTCAGTTAAAATTCTGGGAAAAAACACTACTTTTCCTTCTTTTAAGTCATGTTAAGTCACATCAAGGACAGAAAAGTCTATTGCATTCTGACAACATCAGGTACTTAGCCAAACTTGCAAGCAAATACTCCATATTCTTCATAGCTGTGAAGGAGTTAGTTCCGTTTCTCAAAACAATTTCATTGTGGTAGCTTCATGGTTTGGCATCTATCAAAGACATTTATTTGCCTTCTAAACACAAAAATCAACAGGCTTTAAACATCACCAGCAAATTTTCATGGTATGGACTTCACCCAGTCACAGTTCTCTACCAGTGCCTGAATGCTCTATAAATAAAAAATAAATAAATACCTTACTCATAGGCTTTGCAATTTCAAGTACCCCATTAAGTTGCTTAATTTTGCTCTCAGTAGCACATTATCTCATAAGCAAAACTGTTTATTTGTCTTAGGAAAAACAGAGATGTGGTTATATCAGGGCTATTTCTGAGTTGCCAGGGCTTTCCCTGGGGCTATTTAGAAGAGTTACATAGAACAGGGAGAGAGTATCAAGAGAAAGGAGAGGAATACCAGAAAATACAGGAGTAGTGGTCTAATCTCCTAGCCTTTACAGACAGACAAAAGAATAATCACAATTACAACTATTACCTCTCAAACATTCCTCTGTGATGGGAAAAAAAAAAAAAAAAAGTAGCACCCTGGAACCTATCTAATTCCAAACAAGTATTTAGTTTTAGACTCTTCATACCTTTTTTAGCTCTACTGTGGACTGTCTTGCATGATTATTCTCATTTTCATTGGCATTTGATAAAGAGCTGTTGCACTAACTTTCAGAAGGTACTCTATGTACATAAATAATGCTGAAAGCTGAATTTGGTATTTCTTTTTTGCAGGAATGCATGCAAAATCAGACCCTAATTTTGAAATGGTTTAGATCATTTAAAGATTAAACTCCAATACAAACTGCAATATGTAGTTGCTGAGAAACTGTATTTAGCCAATATCAGACAACCCTTACAGGACATGTACCATACAGAAGTTTGTATGAGAGAGCATTTTCTTTTCTTAGATGTCTCTACAAATCAGGCATTGCCTAGCTTGGATTTGGGACAGCCTGCTTTGAAAAAATCAATATAACCTGATAAAAGCCTAAAGCTAAAAAAGCATGAACATTTGTTCCAGGGTATTTCATTGAATATCAAACTATTACTCTCAGATTTATCTAAAAGAAATCTGTCCTTGGAAGCTCAAAGCAGCAACACTTCAGTTTCAATGCTTGAAGACAGCTCTCTCTGCACTGAGGATGAGTGATCTCAGATTCAATTTCACTTCCCGGTCCACATGTTTGGTTTCAGAAATGTTTATGACTGGAACCTGATTTACAGCAGGACAAAGCAAATCCAAAATGCCTGTCAAGTCATAGTGAGAGTCATTCAGGTCAACCTTTGGCTGACTGACTTCTCAGAACTTCAATTCTGATGGTATTATCAGGGTGCTCAGGAAAAAAAACACAGCATCGTTATTATCATGCTGACCTAATAGTACCTTATGAGTGTTATAAACTTGCATTAGAACTCTCTGAAACACATTATGTAGTGTAAGTACTCTCAATTTCCCATCCACCACCTTTTAAACTTTCTCATCCCATTAAATATTAACAAGACTGCCATGTCTTTGAAAGGTAATTTCCCTATAGGTCTGACAAGAACTTTAATCTCCATGTCACCAGCATTAATTAATTTTATAAACAAAATACAGGTAAAGAGCTATTTTAACTTCAAAATTCAATTAAAATATCTCATTATATTCTCAGGTTCAATACATTTGTATTGCATATTCATATTTTTATTTCCCACACAGGAGTAACTCCATTGGTATTAACAGACTTCAATTCTTCTGGAATTCAAGAGACCATGAATTTCTGTATTTTATGAAAACAACATGAAGAAAGTGGTCAAGCCAGCCACATACAACAGGTTTTTTTGTGGAAAGTATTTTCAAGGCTACCCATGGTCTTACGAAGCATATTTATGGATTTTACATGAAAGAACGCAGTCAAAAATCTGCTTGCAACAGCACATTAAAGACCTTTCAGTACTCTAGAACAGCTGTAACCTGGTAAAATCCAATTATTTCTCACATGCCCTTTGGAATTCTTCAGGAATATTTACTGTAACTTCGAACTGGTGCCACAAGCAGTGGGCCAGCCTCGGAATAAAACTGAAAGGTAACCGAATGCATATCACATACGTCTTTTACAAATGTCCCACAGACGTATGTTAAAGCTCAGGAACGTGGCACAGCAACATACGTCTGGAATCAGTTAACCAATACAACGAGTTCTGGCATGAGAGATGTCAAACACACAATGCTTTTGAAAAATGCTACTATAATCCTCACAGAATTTCAGTTTAAAAGAAATCTACAGCCTACTCATAGCATCTAAAAATGCCTCCTGCATTATGACTGGTCAGCTCTGGCCCACATGATGAGATGAAGACTTGCTACAATGCCAGTCATACATATGTTTGTATAGGACACATGTGCCCATGTAAACATGTGTAGAAAGTGTTATAGATACATTAAGATGTATATGCAATGTTGTTGCATATACTGAGCTGATTACACACAGCTCAGTACCAGGGCTTTCAACACAGACAACTGTACCTTAACTTGGAGTCAATTTATTGGTAGTTTTTATTCTCCTTACAGGGAGAGTAGAATTGAAGTGATACACAGAAAAAAAATAATCCTTTTCCATCATTGTCAAAGAAAATCAATCTAGGAGATTTTGCTGAATTAGCTGAATAAATACAACATGTAAGTAACATTTTTAATACCTAAATACCAAATAAATTAAGCCACATTCAAAAATCTACTAAGATTCTACTCAAAAACAAATACGCTTGACACGTTTTAGCTTTTCCTTATTTGCTTTGCACCTAATGGCAAACAAAGGGAATTTAAGGATTCAGACTTCATACATAAAGTACAACTATCTGAGAGGTTCCATAGTCCTAAAGGAAATCAAGCTCTATCTAAGCTTCACGGAGCTCGGCCTTGTCCAACTTGTGATGCCAGCAAAAAGTGCAGCTGGGGTCAGCAGAGGCAGTTTTCTTGAGCCTGCCTTCCCCCAGACGTGAGCTCCTTGTGCTGGTGAGCACACAGGGTTAAAATGCAGCAGGAGATGGACAAGATGACCTATGCAGCACTCCTAAAGACAACAGGATACTCGGGAAAGCAGCAGCTGCCAGCTTTAAGAGCAACTCATGTTCGAAATGAATTTTTTTTTTTAAGTAACAATAGAAACATCAACTGCATCTTCCAAATTCCAGCAGTACTTGTATGGCTAGTAAGCTACAAATAAAAGTAAATTAGATGTTACAGAGAACATCTAGAAGAATATATTCTATACCTTGCCTTATAACTACTACTGTAAATTCGGGGGTGTGGGAGATGTGGGGTGTGTGTGTGTGTTGTTAGAAGTGCAGAATTTGTTTTCCAAGGGAAAATCCCTGAAGACTGGAGACCAGCCGGACCTCACTTATCCTCAATGATAATCTTGCCAGACACGATAAGGTTATCTCCAAGCAAGCGCCGTCCCGGGTGGAGCACAAAAACTGGGCGACCTTTAACCACTCACTGATTTTAAATAGCACAAAACACTAAACAGCTTGAGAAAACTCTTAAACTTCCTGAAGCTGCCACCATCACGCACAACACTTGGAAGCTCTACAGCTTGGCCCTTGCTTTGGGAGAAAACAATGTCAGAGAACGCTCACGGCCATTTGCTTACAGTGCCTGAAGCGACTGACAGCTAATTGCGAATATTTTTCTTTTAAATGCACTTGAGCAACCCGCAACTACCCCCATCTTCGGGCCAAAACTAAGGTGAGCCTAATGTCCGCCCGCCCCGTCGGAGCCCGAGCAACACCAGCAAACCGAAATGCCGAGGTTTAACTCGCAGCGCTGGAGGGACGAGGGGGCGCCAGCTCCCTCGCAGCACGGCCAGCAGCTGCACCACCGCTGTGCTGCCGAAATAAAAAGGAAAGCTAATTAAAAAACACCCAAGAAACACCAGACCTGCTGGTGGGGACGCGCCCGCCCTCGCTGGGGCTGAGGAGCGGGATCCCCCTCCTCGCTTCTCCCCAGGGCTGAGACGCGGGACCACCTCCCCGCTCTCCCCGCTGCCGAGACGCGGCATCCCCCAGGCGCTCTCCCCACGGCACGGGCGACATAGCCACCCCTCCCCCGAGCGGCCATGGCGCCGCCTGCTGCTCCCCCTAGCGGCAGCGGGGTGCGCCCCGCCCCGCCGCCAACCCCGCCCCCNCTGCCGCCGCGACTTGAGGGCGCGCGCCGAGCTCCGCGGCTGCCCCGCGCCAGCGCAGCGCTTAGCGCATCACTCCGCACGGATCCGTGATCCGACCTGGCCTCCGGCCCCAGTCAGGAGTGGAGTTACCTCGGCGACCGCTCTGGAGCCGAGATCGTTCCTTTTCACACTCCGCAGGTAAGTGAGAGAGAATCGATTTCTTTCTCTGCGGGAGTTGCGCGGATCGGGGAACGAGGGTTGCGGAACTAGAGAAGGAGAAGAATGCGGCGGGAATTTTGGGCGCCTCTGCACAGACACCCCAGCCCTGGGTAGCGGGCACAGCGCTGCGGCGGGAGCGCTCCGCTGATTGCGCGGCGGTCACCCCCGGGAGCACAGCGGGCGGCTTCAGCCGGCCTTCCCCCACCCACCCACCGGCCGCATAGTTGGGGTACAAAGCTGGCTGCTCCCGAAACTGACAGCGCTGGGGCAGCTTTGCACCGGCCCCGAAAGAAAGCGCAAAAGCGCCTTCCGAGGAAAGAAGCCGAGGGGGGGACCCGCAGAGCAACGCCGCCGGGCTGGCTCCCCGTGTCCCGCGGCTGCCAGAAGCCCAACCCGTCGTTTGAACGGGACGTGGTGGGGGGCAGTGTTCCTGCCCGTCCCCCGCATTTGGGGCCGGGGCTAAAAGCTCCCCCTTAGCTGCTGTGCGCATTCGATAGAAAGACAGGCGCGGGAGCCTTCGTGCCCCCTCCCCGCGCTGCCGCTCCTCACGCACCAAGTCTGCGGGCGAGAAGATGGGCAACAAAATGGTTGCACCTACGTTAAGAAAGAATGCAACAGGCCCAAATTTCCTCTAAAACGCCCCACTTTCTCGGGGACGAAGTGCTGGTCGGTAATGCCCCCGCCCTCCGACCGCTCCCTGGCTAGTTTTCATCAACTTTTATGCTCTTTTCGGTCTATTAAGCGATTGTCTGCCTTCGTCCAGGCACAGCAACTGCATTTATAAATGGCTCGAAAATAAATACTTCACCCACTTAAGCCTGTGCACACCTCCTCTCTATGTATTCTCACCCCATACACCGTGCACCCGCTGCTAGACGTGCACGTTCTTTCTGATTTACCCTATTTCCTCCAACACAATTAGGAACAGCAACTTTGGTCGATAAGGCAAAGCCCAGAGTCTCCATCCCTGCATTTCCTAGCGCACCACCGCTCCACGCAGCAGCCCTGCTGCTTCTCAGGATCTGCCAGAGCTCGCAGCAGCTAGCCTCAGCTAGCTAGATTTTTGAGGGATGGTTGTTTTGGATTCTCCTTAGTTTTCAGAATCACCCCTTTGGCATATCAAAGCCCTGCTCTTGCACAGCCGGTTTCCCTTCTGGTTCAGTGGCCTAAATGTGCATCCCTGACCACAGAGGGGTTTGAGCACAACCTTGGTGTATCCAAAGTTGCGAGGAGGGAGGATGCAAACACGCGACGACGAGTACGTATAATTAGCTAATTCGTGGAGTGCTGTTAGCCATGGGATATTCATTTGGACTGAAGGCAAATCGTTTGCCTTCTTCAAGGGTTCAATTCTGGTCACTTTAGAGTGCAGCAGAGTATTTCGTACACCAGATTCACAAAAAAATGTAGAGCTACTTCACAAATCATATTCCCACAAAAGAGCATATCCAGCTGAATGCATTTTCTCCTTGCCACTTAGAGTCTCATTCTGTATTTCCATCTAAATCTTCAATGCAGAGAAAAAGTATAGAAAGAAGAGGCTGGAAATGTTCGGACTTCAAGAAAAAAAAAAAAAAATCAATTCATTATCCTGACCCCAATTTCCTTGCCTAAAATACGCTGTCCAAAAAGATAGAAGCATCAATTATGCTCACCATCTACTGCCTGGGGATATGGTGTCTTAATGAACATTTCTTTGAATTACAGTGAAAAATGCATTTGCCAATTCAAGTGTACCAAGAAAAGAATGATTTGCTATGAACCAGGAAGATTAGTATATGTTTTCCTGGTCAATTATATGCCACACATTAGATCATACATGGGGGTTTCAGTGCCCTTCCCTCCCTCCAAACCCGCCCACCCTCACGTTTCCTTTAATTTATCCCAATTCCATACAATACAGCCTAGTTCAAGATCGGTTTTCAACTTTTTCATAAACAAAAGGTATACCTGAGTTTATAGACAGACAATTACCTTAAAGTATACTGAGATATTATAATCCTTCTATTCTTGCTGCTATCAGGCTTTTCTATTTTTCCATCTACATTTAATCACTTCTAAAAGCTGATTTTTTTTTCTGCCTTCTGTGCTCCTCCTGTGTACTAGAAACAAAGACAATCCTTGCCATGTATTTAAAATGCTAAGTCTCTTTTTTTTTTTTTAATTTGGACATTGATAACATTTGATTCTAACTGGAGAACCACCAGATAAATAGTGCAGTTCATACAACCAGCACAGGAAAGAAGATTCTCTGAAAGAATGATTTGTATACACTTCTTTTTTTATTCCCTTCTTTAGAGGCTGCCTCTGTTTTTCTCAACAGGAGACTCAGTTGTAATTAAAGCAGAGAAAACTGGACAGCAGCAAAAAACATCTGACTTGTGGCTCTTAAAAGCAGAGTTTTTGTAGCGTGTACCACCCCCCAGTGGGCAAAAAAACTCTGTAGTAAACTCACAGCAAGCTTTGATTTCCAGAAACAGGGTGTCTTGTACGTTTTACAGCAAGACCAAAATAAGATGTGTTTCTGGGTTGGTTTCACGTTCAGTTCAGGGGTTTTTCTCCCTCTTTTCTTCCTTTTCCTTTGTAATCAGTAGCTGGAAGTTGGGAGATGCTATGTAAGGCAATGGTGACTAATCAAAGCAATTGCTGCAGTTTGCAAACTTTGCATGTCAGATTATTTGAAGTGGCTTCATTTGGTAGATGACCATCTTTGTCTCCTTCTAGCAGGAAGCATGGATGCTAATGGCTAGTTAGTACGAGGTTTTTTTCTTAATCACTTCAAAGCACTGGAATGCACGGAAGAATTAATGTGTGATTGCTTACATTTATTTTTAATAAGTGACTGAATATCAGTCAGGGCAGGCGGCTGGAAAAGCGCTGAATACAGATATTGCATCACCACCAACTCTTCTTTTTTATCCTTCAGGAGCTGTAAGAACTCAAGCAATCTTACAGCTTCACGGTTTGGGTTTTTTTTAAGTCTGACTCTTTTGAGAAGCAAATGCAGTAACCGGGAGATGAGCAAGCAACTATTTTCAAATGGGAAGAAACGAATCTACTGAAACTTTATCCAGTGTTTCAGTAATATTTTTACATGCCTAACGGTTTGTGCCAGAAACTCCCTATCAGGTATAATTCCACCCTAAACTTGTCGCAGGGTGGGAGGGGAAGATCTTTACCTTGAAACAATGGTGGCATTTGTTCTTTATTTTTTTAAGCACAGGCAAGTTACCTCTGCAGCAGCTCTCAAAAGAAAACCTAGAAGCCCTAACTGGCTAAACTCAAAAAGCACTAAAACACCAAACAAAAACCATCGCAAAACACTCCCCCCCCTCAAAGTGCTTTCTTAACTTGCTACCTTTACAGAACCCAAGTAATCAAAACAAGAGAGTAAGTAGGAATAGCATAATAGTCTGAATCTTTTCACCCTCCAACTTCAAAACCAGGAAAGCTTTTAGAAGCAAACTTCAGAAGAGAACATCTCTAAGTTTATTTCCATCCTCTGCAGCAAATACTGGTTTGGCTCATCTTAGGCATGGAGTGAAGCTTTTACTCAGAATCCATTTCTAACTGAGATTCACTTGCATTTGAGGGAATCACACCAACATTTGCGTTTGTTGAAAGAGATTTGAGTTATAACTAGGAAGACAAAAGTGATACTATATTCAACTACTACACAAGAGGAGGGGGACCAAGTATTCTAAAAGTAAATAAAACCTTCAACAGAAGGAAAAAAATTTTTTTTTTTTTAAATCACTCAAACCCAGACACACAGCTTGGCCAAAGGTCTCTCGCTCACTCAAACTCCTTTACATTCCATACCCCTTGGAAAGGCAGCTGGAGGTCCTTCTGTTTGCCTGGCACCAAACAAAAGACTGGGGCACCTTCCTGAAATACGATGATCGTGGAAATTGCCGAGCTCCTAGACAGGGTGCTTAGAAAGCGTTTTGCTGTCACTATCAACTAAACCCTGAGTAATACACTTAAAGACAACAAAGTATAGGCATTGTTTTAAGTACAGATTAACACTGGGGAACTTTTTCTTTTAAAAAACCAAGTCAGTGAACCTATTTGAGAAGCAGCAAGACCTCTATAAACTGGTGCTACAAGCAGTAGATAAGACTTCATGAGTATTTTCAAAGATTATAAGCACATTTTTTTTTCGTTCTTGATACATTCCAGATTATAAGCAAATGGAGAGGTAATTCTGGAATGTAAGCACACTGATTAAGCAGAATTGCTAGGCTTATCAAACATATATATTGTAATGTTAACTTTCAATGACAGTCTTATCATTTATAAGCTAAAAATACCAGGCTGTTTCCCTTCCCCATTACTTTGATGGTTAGAAAGAAGCTACTGAACTACCCGAATTCCTCCCAGAGAACACAGAGGTAGATTAGAAATTCAAATAAGCATTGTGTGACCTCAAGTGAGGCAGGTCTTGATTTTATTCATGTTTTATCAGAGCTTGGGGGCTGGGGGGGAAATTCGCTTATGCACCGTTTTTTGTAACAATTCCCAACTTATCAAATATACCAAAGCTTTTTTTTTTGTGTTTTTTTCTTTTTTTTTTTCCCTACTGTTGCCTGCCTATAGGCCAAGCAGTGCAGCTGGACTCCATTCCTTATAGGAAATAAAACGTTCTTCTTCAGTACATTTTTCTTGTACAGTGCAAATTACTTTGAACTTTTTAAAATTAAATATGCCCCTGCTTAGCTGTACTACAGTGATAACTACACACGTGAGGCTCATGCCTTACCATTATCTGTAGTAATACACTTGCTTACAGTGTCCCAGGAAAAGTCATTTAACCATGCAGTTCAACAAAGTTCATGAAAACATTCAACTTGGCACACAGATAAGCAAAAAAGCTGCTGTTGGGATGCTCTGCTACTTTTGTTACCAGAAGAAAAAAGTCATTTTCACATTTCTAAAGCATGAATTTCAGCACACACTTTCTGAAATCTGCTCTGTTCAAAAGTAATGGCTTCTTTCAAAATCATGTGTCCATGAAGCCTCCTAATGTGGTGGTGTAGAAACCTGGACACAGTGTCTGTACCAGTGGGAGTCACTTTTCTTTTCATCTTGCCGGATCAGCTATAATGACTTGATGTCAGGGAATATTTAGAGACAGCTTAAGAAGGGGAAAGTTGGAGCATGGCAGCAGGATTCCCTTTTTCTCTGTAGACAGATCACTGGAGCCTTTGATATGCAAAACCAGTGTTTTCTGCTATGGCCTAAGATAAAGGGAAATGTGAGATATCAAACAATCAAAACCTAAGGAAAACTAATTCTAAGTTCAGAAAAGGGAATGGGTGGTATAATCTTAATCCACATTTTTGAAACATTGTCGTCTTCTCCAAAGAGACCTGCTTTTAGTTTTCTTTCTCTTGTTTTTGTGTAATTTTGAGAGGAGGAATGAAAAAAACTCCCAAGAACTTAATGAGCTTTAGTGCTTTCATTTTAATCCTACACAGCCATTATAACAGAGGCAATAAATGAAGGGATGAGTATCAAACAGCAAAGAGGAAACAGTTTATGTGCTAGAAAGGTAAAACGAACACACTTTCTTGTGTGTATGTAATGTATGCATACCATAGTCTCTGTCTTGCTTAATATTGACATGTTCTTTACCACTCTGAAAGTCCTAAAGAAAATGTATGAGTTGTTTTTTTTTAAGTACTTCCAAGTTATTGAAGTCTTCAAAGGCCTGTTTAAGGAATTTCTGTTAATACTTCACAACATATTTCCATAATATCTTCTATCATAACTACATAAGAGATAACATTTTTTTTTCCCTACAGCTGTGAAGCTGTTTATTTCAAAGTTTTAGGAAAGCCTAGACTTCTTCCCCCAAACGCTTCAGTAAGAAATATGAACAAAACTGCAATAGTATGGAGCCTTTTTGGTCTATTTGGTAATGATTATATAATTTACCCAAATTATGTTAAGTTACCAAAAAGTATGCATTCCTTCATATTCTGAAGTGTGGCCACAAAGATTGAGAGTTTTTTGCCATAGATAAAGTGTAGATTAAAATACATATTTTTACCATTGTGAGGGTCTCCAGGTTACTGTTTTCCTTGTACAACTGCAAAACCAACAAGACTTTAACTGTTCCCTTACTAGGCAGTCACACCATCTCTTAAGGGGTATTTTTAATGATCAATCTTTTTTCTATGAAAAAAAAGCAGCATAATCTGTGTCAGTAGTACAGTTTTCCTGTTGCAGTCAAAATTTACTTGTCTGCTTTAATGTGAACCTGCTTCAAACTGCAGAAGACGGAATTCTAAAACAAAGACTGTTCTGTTTAGGTCTAATATTGCATGAAGGGACCAGAAGCTACTCAAGTTAATAGGAAGGCAGCTAAGCAAGCATTACTCAGCATGCTGCTCCCTGCTAGCATTTCATTTCTGAGGAGCAGGCTCAATTCTCTTAACACGCAGTCACAAAAAAGGAAAAGCAAGTAAACATCCAGTTTTTTAATTTTTTTAATATTTCAGATTTAACAACCTACTATTAAGAGGAGGAAAGGGAACATATACTTTGGCATGTCACTGAATAGTTCCTGCAGCAGTGAAATGAAGTAGCTTAAGTTAAAATACCATTCAAAAATAACCAAATAATTTGAATTCTTCAAAAATGAGGAATAGCCAAGAGTGAAATATTGGGGGGTTTAATCAGAGGAAGAAAATATAGAATTAGATGCTAAACATCAGATCTACTGTGCAAAGTGATAAATGCAACAACTTACAAGTTAAGACTGCAAATCAAGCACATTCGATGGATAAAACCCACATATGTACCTGTTGTGAAAGAGCTGATGCAGGAGCCTAGCTAGTCCCCAACTCAGAATCAGCACGTTGCACATGTAAAATATTAATGCAGCATTTCAGCAAAGCTCTTTTCATTCAGTAACTTCTGAAGGGTAATTATCTCATTTTACACTTAAAACCCATTTGAGGATCAGCATCGCCCTCAGTTCAGCAAGAACATAAAGCAAGCACCTATTTTAGCCTCCTCGAAGGTGGCAAGACCAGCATTTGTAATCAGGTGGGAAGCATCCACTACAAATATTTTGCTGTTGTCTGTCAATTCAGGATGACTTTGTTTTCTGCTGAAAGAAACGAAAATAACAGCTGCAGGAAAACTGCAGTAACATCAAACTGAACAGCAAAACGTTTTCTTAAAGAGCTCTCTATTTCACTGAAATACCAATACTCTGGGAAAACAAGGTGTGTTTGTGGTCATGTACACAACACTGTGATTTATACAACACAATGCATAGCAACACAACTCTGAATACCAGTGTCCACCAGTTGTTATTAATTCCATTTTTTCTGTTTGTTTTTACTTTTGCAGATAATTAACAGTTCAAGGACAGCTTTAAAAGGGGGCTTTTCTGGGAAGACAATAACAACTTTGTGGCTTTTTTAATGAAGAAAACCATCTGACTTGCCTAATGTTTCTACGCTAGAGTAAGTTCTGTTCTTGCAGTGCAGGAGGAATTCTTTCCTGCATTACAAATTTGAAGGAGTGTTAAAAAGTTAGTCGGGAAATGGCTCTCTCAAGGAGGCATGGATGTATCAGGATGTAGCTACTGTACAAACTTTATAGTTGGATGATTCTGGACAGGAAAAAACAGCCCCATTCCTGACCTCCTGAAGAGGCTACCATCCTTCAGGTCTCAGCATAATGAATGGTTTCCATCACGCGGCGCTGAAGTTACCACCTCCAACTACTACACTGCACAGAACAGCTTGTAAGAGTTACAAAGAAAGTAATTCCTGCTAAAGGCATTAAACGAAACAAAAGAGGCTCTTCATTCACAGACTTTACATGAGGACAAAAATAAGAGGGAAGCTGAAGCTTTTTTGTGGCCCGGCCTGGTGTGCTTATGTACCATGATAAATCTTGGTTGGAATGCTCATTGAGTATCGTGCCAGGAGACAGGAAACACACATCACCGAGAAGGACCATCTGAGTAAACACGGGTGAGAAAAAAGAGCTCCATGGAGTAAACCGTAAGAGTGCCTCCCAGGAAAGACATTCCGTTACTGGATATCCTCAAGCACAAAATTTACTCGTACCTTTGAATACGGTAGGATCAATATTAATTTGTTTTCCTTTCTGTGCCTCAGAGAATAAAGTTCAATTAATATATGAACCCACAAGAGAAAAGGTCATGACACTGCTTAATGCATAGGTCATCTCGCAGAAGTTCTCACAACCCTAATTACAATGGTAATTGAATTATGTTGTCTTAAAAGCTATAAAAATGCTAATTACCTGAGCTTAGTGTACAAATACACTACCAATATGAAGTACAGTTTCAGTCTTAGGGGTTAATGTACATTATCCTACCTTGCACAGTTTGAACTAATAGGATGGGAAATGTGGTTAAACCTGCCAAATAGTCTCTTATTAGTGTACTGCTTAGTAAGATGACTTTGGAGAATGACAAATATTTAAACATGAAATTAAGCACGTAATGAAACATTTTATCCAGTCAACTAGAAAGCTGTGGGTCTACCAGCTATGTCAGGTTGTTAGTTAACTACCGATGTTTAACCTTTGTAAGCATCTCAGCACAAACCCTAAGAGAAGTAGGCTGCAATATTTGTATCATACGCAACATGATGTAGAGCACTCTGAAAACCTTGGCGCAGGGGTGGGGGGTGGGGGGGGAAGATTTTGGCTGGTCCTTGCTCTTTTTCCTGTATTTTATGCCATGTCGTTAGGACTTTTTTGGACCTCCAAAACAGTTACCACTAAACATGTGGGTTTGTTATTAAGGGGTTTATAGTTCACTTAAGGGCTCCTGAGGTAGTTAGCTGGCTTAGGAATTACTTCTTATCTTTCAGATAGAGAATGATTTCCTTGAACGAAATGAAAGTGTGACTTCAGTGCTGTAGTTATCTGGTATCTGTGAACACAAACTGTCTCTGAGCATAAAATGTGAAAGAATCCTTACAAAGATCGTTCTTAGGCAAAACAGTTCACAGATCAGACAAACTTGATAACCTATTAACTGAATTGATGTAGTACAAGTAATGGTCCAGCTATTGATGTAAGAGAAAGTGAAATGTGTCAGTGATATTGAATGTTAGTTTAATGTGTGTGTTTCAGATGTTTTCTGTACTGTTGAATTTTCATTGCAGTTTCTTCACTGATGATCTGGATAATTTTGTTTGTTTGTTTTTTTTAGATTGTTGAAGATCAGAACTGTATACAAATCTCATCATTCCTGACCATGATTAGTGTAACCTGGAGCATCTTCCTAGTTTGGACTAAAATAGGGCTGTTACTTGACATGGCACCATTTTCTGTTAGTGCCAAACCATGCCCTTCAGTTTGTCGCTGTGATGTGGGTTTCATATATTGTAATGATCGCGATTTGACGTCTATTCCTACAGGAATCCCAGAGGATGCTACTACCCTCTTCCTTCAGAACAATCAAATAAATAATGCTGGGATTCCTTCAGAACTGAAGAACTTGCTTAGGGTGGAAAGAATATATTTATACCACAACAGCCTAGATGAATTCCCCACTAACCTCCCTAAGTACGTTAAGGAGCTGCACTTGCAGGAGAATAATATAAGGACCATTACTTATGATTCACTTTCACAAATTCCTTATCTGGAAGAACTGCATTTGGATGATAATTCTGTTTCCGCTGTTAGCATTGAGGATGGCGCTTTCCGGGACAACATCTATCTCAGACTTCTTTTTCTCTCTCGAAATCACCTTAGCACCATTCCCTGGGGTTTGCCTAAAACAATAGAAGAGCTACGCTTGGATGATAATCGTATTTCCACAATTTCAGAGCTGTCCCTTCAAGACCTTACAAATCTAAAACGCCTTGTTTTAGATGGAAATCTTCTAAATAATCATGGATTAGGAGACAAAGTCTTCACAAATCTCGTCAATCTCACAGAACTGTCATTGGTCCGCAATTCGCTCACGGCAGCACCGGTAAACTTGCCGGGAACCAACCTAAGAAAGCTTTATCTTCAAGAAAACCACATCAACCGTGTGCCACCCAATGCTTTCTCTTACTTAAGGCAGTTGTACCGACTAGATATGTCCAATAACAATATTAGCAACTTACCTCAGGGTGTCTTTGATGATCTGGACAACATAACTC
Organism: Eubucco bourcierii; assembly: GCA_013396675.1. NCBI lineage: Eukaryota > Metazoa > Chordata > Aves > Piciformes > Ramphastidae > Eubucco > Eubucco bourcierii. The sequence goes on from VWZE01020518.1 coordinate 105,356, forward strand.
AACTTTTTCTGCGCAACAACCCTTGGCACTGCGGGTGCAAAATGAAATGGGTACGCGACTGGTTACAGTCATTGCCTTTAAAAGTTAACGTACGTGGACTGATGTGTCAGGCACCAGAAAAAGTACGTGGAATGGCTATCAAAGACCTCAATGCAGAACTATTTGATTGTAAGGATGATGGCATGATAAGCACCATCCAAATCACTACTGCGGTACCAAACACGTTATACCCAGCCCAGGGACACTGGCCAGTTTCTGTGACCAAGCAACCAGACATCAAGGCTCCCAACCTAAACAAAAACTACAGGACCACAGCGAGCCCGGTACGCAAAATCATTACAATATTTGTGAAATCTGTAAGCACGGAGACCATTCACATCTCCTGGAAAGTTGCACTACCAATGACTGCTTTAAGACTGAGCTGGCTCAAGATGGGTCACAGCCCTGCCTTTGGATCTATAACTGAAACGATAGTTACAGGTGACAGAAATGACTATTTGCTCACGGCTCTCGAACCTGAATCGCCGTACCGCGTATGCATGGTTCCCATGGAAACCAGCAACATCTATCTCTCTGACGAAACGCCCGAGTGCATCGAGACCGAGACAGCACCTCTTAAGATGTATAACCCTACCACCACCCTCAATCGGGAGCAGGAGAAAGAACCCTACAAAAACTCCAGCCTGCCATTGGCTGCCATCATCGGTGGTGCGGTGGCGCTGGTGGCCATAGCGCTGCTGGCCCTGGTCTGCTGGTACGTCCACAGAAATGGGTCCCTGTTCTCCCGGAACTGCGCCTACAGCAAGGGACGCCGGAGAAAAGATGACTATGCCGAAGCAGGAACCAAGAAGGATAACTCCATCCTAGAAATCAGGGAGACTTCTTTCCAGATGATACCAATAACCAACGATCAAGTGTCCAAGGAGGAATTTGTAATACACACCATTTTCCCACCTAACGGCATGAACCTGTACAAGAACAGCCACAGTGAAAGCAGTAGTAACAGGAGCTACAGAGACAGTGGTATTCCAGATTCAGATCATTCACACTCATGATACTGAAGGACATGAAAGACTGGTTTGGGTTTTGTTGGGTTTTTTTGGTTTTGTTTTGTTTTTTAAAAGAAAACGAGAAGAGACTGACTTAACAGTTGCTGTTCTACTGCAAAACACTGGATTAAAAGACTGACAAAGCAATGTACTGTACATTTGCCATATAATTTATATTTAAGAACTTTTTATTAAAAGTTTCAAATTTCAGGCTACTGCTGCGATTAATGTAGTGGGAATACCTGACCACAATTCTATATTTTAGTATTTTTTAGTAATTTGTACTGTATTTTCCTTGCTAATATTGAAGTTACAGACCATTTAACTTTTGTGTTCTACTGAGTAAGATGACTTGTTGACTGTGAAAGTGAATTTTCTTGCCGTGTTGAGCAGTCAGAACATTCATCTGAGATCCTTTTAAGTGTAAGCACAGGCCATTTTTCACTTTGGTATCAATAAAACAATGTTGAACCTGGCAAATCAGGAAGATCAAGAAACCGTCGCAAAAACTGAACTTCCAATGTTGGGTCTATTCAATCTGTAAACCACAACAATATTCAATAAACAAAAATGCGTGTAGTAATGGGCAATATCAGCTGTCTGGATATATCCATTCAACAATGGTGAAATCCAATTTAAAAGAAAATCAAATCGATGCCATGCATGAGACTGAAGCTTTTGACATGTTTAGGAAAGAAAAAGTTGATCCCTGGAAGAAAGCATAATAAAATTCCTAACAAGGAATTTTAAAAGATATGCTAGGCTCTGCAAGACAAGGGGCTAGATAAGGATTAGGGAGAGATTTGTGGTTATCAAAGCCAGTGGTCTGCTTATTAACAGAGAAAACAGAGATGGATGGGCACAGGCATTCAGGAGGCAAGGGCAGGAAGGACAGAGACAACAACCTGGAAACTACTTCAGACACTAAAGGGCCTGAAAGTGCAGTTTCATAAGAGTAATTAGCAGGATGAAAAAAAAATATGAAAGGGTATTAGAAGCAAGGTCTCACAAACTTTAGTAGTGAAGGTAAGCAGACAATTGGGGAACACAGCTGTTTTAAAGTGTATACTCAAAAAGAGTATACAGGCATTACAGTCAGGAATACTGCCCATTACTGTCACAGTTTTCCAGAAATGCCCTGATAAATCTGTAAGGTACCATGTTTCTTTCTGCCTTCCTACTGGACTATGAGTGGTTTCATGTTTAAACCCTAAGCCACAACTTACTGCCATAATCATTTGTTTCTTCAACTGAAAACCAAAGTGCTTTGTATGCCCTTTGGCCAGTCTTGTGTGCCTTGATCCAATGCTACGTGTATCGAGATTTTAAAAGGAGGGGTGGGTGGGAGGTTAAAATAAAATACCCACTTTTTTCATACCTAACTTAACTATGAAAAATACTGGTCTTATTGATAAATAAAGATGAAAAAAAATAATGCTGCACCTCTGCAGTGCACTGATAGGAAACCCACTCAGAAGCTACTGCTTTTCAGGTCATAAGCTTCACCTTTTTCTTCGTTCAGTTTTGACACTATTACACTTTCAGGCTTTCTGTATTATTAATCACTTGGAAAACATGTTTTCTTAAGTGTGTGAACAATGAATGGGAGAGAAGCCATGGAGTTACAATCCTCTGAAATACATTTTTTTTTCAACAGAAACTGCAAATAAAAAGAAAAACACTGTTTGGGCCAATATCTCAGACAAGAAAGAATGTATACCGAATGCAATTCCGTTTTAAGAGAGTTGTAGCAGTTCTTGGCCAGTCTCTTTCCCTAAGGGTTGTAAAGGATGGAATATGACAAGAAAAAAGTGGCAAACACCAAGACTGATAATTTCAGCAGTCAGCTTCCAAGCAATTCTGGCAAGGATCTGTGTTAACTACGCAAACTCTAAATTTTCAGCAACACACAGCTCTTCATCCTCCTATTCCAGCTGTGTCCAAGGAAGTTCCTCCCCAACCCCACTTTACCACAGTACTGTTTCCTCAAACTTGCCTTCAGAGATGCCTCCTCCTACAGCTCCTGAGTAGCAACGGGGGAGTCACAGATGGAGAAGCAGCACTGTGCTTCCCTACCAACTTTAAAGAAATCACATTATCTCTTTACATGGAGCACTGATTTGATACATGATGCCAAAAGTAACAGGAAGGGCCATGTTAATGTTAAGTAACTATGTGCTCAGCTCAGTGTAAAGCACTAAGCATGACTATTTTGCTCTATTTGCCCAAATCTAGGGAAGGGTGAGAAAGCCAAGAGTAAAGCACATGGAGCCTCATTATGGTTTTGTGCAAAAGCTTTCTCAAGCAATAAGCAGGAAGAAACCAGCACAGATGGAGAAGACTGACTTGGTTTTCATCTAAGCTAGCATATAGGGACCCCTTATCTTAGAGATATATTTAATGCCTGGGTCACTGGGGCAGCAGATAACTTATTTCTTTGCTGTAAGCTGTCTGGTAACAAAATTAAAGAAGTTTTTTCCGGATTTTCAAGCTATTTACATAAATACCTCTCCTAGCTAACTCCAAATTCGTGATGTAGAAAGGGCAAAGTAACACTCAATGAGCAGTCTCTTAGACCTCTTCTGAGGTACCTCAACTGGCTACTGTGCATCTCAAGTGATGGCAGTCAAAGGTGATATGGGCTAATAAAAAGCTGCCATCTGAGGAAGAGATAATTGCATGTGAAGATACAAAGACTTTTAATGTGCAGTTTATGCACTGTGAGGCAATAGTATGCATATCTAAAGCAATTTGCCCAGTTGTTCCTTGTTCACTTCCACCAGAGAATGAAAATATGGGCAAGCAATTCTGTTCTCTGGACAGACCAAGTTTACAGGGCAAACTGGAGTACTACTGCACTTTAGCTCAACAGAGAAAGTGACACGTCCAAGCATGCAAAGTTCTTCCCTAGGTTCTACAGCAATTTTTATGCAAGATGCATAATACTAAGATTAATCTGGCAAGTAAAAGATTGCTCTCAACTGAGGTTTTTTTTTTTCCTTTGGCTCTTATACACAGATTCCTGTTCCTCTCCATGTCACACTCATCTCTTGAACACTTTTCTACTTATCATAGAGCTGCCATTAGAGCATCCAACGATCTCTAGCAACACACATAAATCCCTTCTATTAGACAACTACATACATAGGCAAATTGGATTACTCCATTGAACCGTTTACTCAACACATTTATCAAAATAACATTAATTCACATGAAATTTATCTCAAATCACTTCCTAATTCCATGTTACTTCAGTGTATGGTTCAATATTGTGGAGAAAGGAGTGGAATTTTTTTCAGCACTGCCTACACACATGCAGAGTTAATTCAGACAGCATCCTCCATATTAAAATATTATGCCAACTATCTTTCACATTCTTTATTAATCATCCTTTTTCCCCCTCCATCATTATTTAGATTGCTATCCTGAATTTCTCACAGTTCTGTTTTAACCTGAAAGCTAACTCAAAAAAAACCAAACACCCCGGTATTTTGGGAACCATATTTATTTTGTCATCTCAGGATCTTCCAAAACTCAGTTTGCTTCATTTACAAGCTATTATTTTGTAGCTCTGTACTACAGCATGAAATGCAAATAGTGTTAGTTTGTTGGGGTTTAGGGGTTTTTGTTTGGTTGGTTTTTGGTTGGTTGGTTGGGTTTTTGCTGGGGTTTTTTTGTTTGTTTTTGTTTTTGTCCTAGCTTTAACAGTACCAAATTGGAAGTATTACGGCCTTGGAACACAGTTACCATTTCTTCTGCTAATGCACTAGCTTAGCATGCAAGTTATATTGTGCCAATGCTGTACAGACTGAATGTAGAGCAGCAAATGCAATAAAGCAAGAGCAAAAGTAATAAAGCCTTATTTGCTATTAAAATACTTTACTGATGACATAACTCACTAAAGCATGTATGTAGACTTCCAAGTAAAAGGATGCAATTTTGCATATTCACTTGCACCTAAAGTTGGATAATATCTTCAAATGTTAGTTGGCAGACGCTCCATCTGCCTGGATTTATCCAAACCACATTTGCTCAGGATAGTTTTGGATGGAATCATGATTTGCACAGATAGCCTCTGCATTCAAAACACCTTCACCTTGCTTCCAAATTCATACATTGTTTCAGCATCACCTTGAAATTACTGACTTTTGCTCAATTAACCGTTTCTTTACTCATGCCAGAACAAGATCAGCTTCAAGCCACAAGCCAACACTTGCCACCACTAGTACAGCTTTTTGTAGAGCATGAAGTTACTCCACAACTGGGAAGTTTCTTTGAAATTAGCTCAGAGTGCTTTAGTCAGAAACTAAAATTAGCCCATTAGCTCGATTCAGATACGAACACCTTACACTTTTTCTCTTTGCAAATTTAATTCTGGGCTTGGCAGAGTAGGACTCCCTTGTGATGAAGTTAGAGCCTTTTCAGACGCTCTGAAGGTACAACTATGACAGAGGTATCAGATGCTGGACACAGCTGCTTTAAGTGGGTCTTTTTGTAAACACGCATGGATTTAACTAAGTCACCAAATAATTTCCTGCTCCTCTAAAAAGAAGTAGGTGAAAACCACACAAAATGGGTGGGTCACACTAAAACAGTGACAGATCGTATGGCTGAAGACAAGGATCAGGACCTGTCTGGATCTGTTCTTGTGCAACCTGGTCTAGATTATATGGTCCTGCTCTGACAAAGGGGTTGGACTTCAACATCTGCAGAGGTCCCTCCCTTCCAACCCCTTACACTCTGTCATCACCTGTGTTTTACTACTGGACATCAAGCAAGATACTCATTTTATGGTAGTCTTTAAAAGATGGCTGAAGAACAACACTGCCCTAGGGGGAAACCAAAACAATTTATCAAAATGGGCATTAAAAGAAATAACCATCCTATGGATTACTGGTAGTCTAAGGCAAAGGTGCGTAACACACATTTTGGAAACTGAGCAAATGTCCATTCTCTGTGGACATCCTAAGTGTCCTACACCCAAAACCTCCAGGCCAGGGTTGCAGAATTGTATTACCCACCTTCAACTGCTTTCCAAAGCGCCTTTGGGTTTTTTTAGGATGAAAATGTTGTAGAGTCATGGTACAGAACTAACAACACAACTACACAAGCTAGATCTGAATCTGGACCTTTTAAGCTTAGCAAAATGAGTCATAAATAAGGTATAAAAATAGAGCTGTCTTAACAGAGCTAATTAAATAATCGGACTTGTTAAGCTGGTTGATAGTATTCATACAGGCTGATACTCTGTCCTGAACAGCCCTCTTAAGCAAAGGGAGCAGCTATAGCCAAGTGCCAGTGCACTCCTGTCCCCTTGCTGAGGTTAAGGATATCTACAGATGCAGCCCTGGAAGACTTCATTGGTCAAAAATGAAGGGACTGTGCGACAGTCTTGAATTAACTCTAGGAACATTCTTTACAAAAGGACGGAATGATGCACGTATTTTAGTTTAACTTTCTTAGCTTAGGCAAAATATTTTCAACATGATCTAAATCAGAAATGCACATCTAAGTTATGGAATACTGATTCTACCTGGCTTTCTGCATAAAAAGATACGTGTTCTGGAGGTGTGGTGATTTGTTCTGTTTAGTTTGCAGAGTTTCGCACAGGGCTTTTTGTTTGGGTTTGGAGGTTTTTAATTAAGAGGTATGAACTATTTCACTCTGAATCAGTTTCCATCACATACAAAAGTGAATCAGTCGATTTTAAGTTAGTGCCTATCCCACATCAATATGTATTTATGGCAGGTGTAGGCGACGTAAGAGTTCTCCATGAACTTTCCTTTCCCATCTCTCACAAGAAAACCTTATGGGACTTTAACTTCAGGTCTTGCTTTTATTGCAAGAGCTGCCCTCAGGCAGTGACATTGGTTTTCACCACTCTAAAACCCTCTTGAAAATTTCGGACATGTTATTTTTGAGATGCACAGGAGCGGCTGTATTGACATAGCTATGGATTAGAAGCAGACATCTTTAAGGCTGGGCAATACACAGCAGGTCACCTCAGACCTAAGTCTTAGTTCAACTCTGAGCCTGCTATATTGATGGCACTTCCTAAATCACCAGAAGGAGCATTAGCAGCTCAGACAGAGTAAGAGAAAGCATCCTTGCCTTACACATCATCTTAGGCTACTGTTCTGCATGTTTGAACTAGAATTAGTGAGGCATAAATGTAACTATTGTTTTTGCCACAGATTGAATAGTAAAGTCAACATATTTTTTCAATTAAAGATAAACCCTTCTAGCCAGGAATGCTGATGTTCTGACAAAGCAGAGGGTTTCAGAAGTCCTGTTCCAACTCTTATTCTGGAAGTACCTAACAACACCCACACCCCCACCTCCCCCCAATATTCATAAATATCCACAGTTGCTTCAGTCACTGAAACTTGGCACTCAGCAGCCAAATGAAAAATCAGGTACAGGAAAATAGTGCCAGGGGAACTGAATTGGTTACCTCATGCAATTTCCTTAGATAAAGGAGAAAAGGTACTGATGGCAGCAATGGATTTGTAGGTAGGACAGTTATATATCTTGCAAGCAGCAAGTTATGTATCTTGCTCCTTTTGACTACAGGAGAACTGTTGTCAGTACCTTGAAGGTTCCAGAAGGTTGAGCACTAGCAGGATAGGAACTACCTGTAGGCACTTCAATTTTTTAAAATCTTTTCTTTTTAAAGAAAGCTCACTGAAAGAGTTTGTTCAGTAAACATGATTGACTTGCATGTAAAAACTTTGTAATTGCTAATTATACTTGTTAATACACAGTAGAATAGATTAATAGAATCATTTCAGTTGGAAAAGCACTGTAAGATTGAGTCAAACCACTCTCTAACTTGACCAAGGCTGGTGCTAAACATACCTCAGCACCACATCTCTGCTCCATGGGGAGCCTGTTCCAGTCTTTGAGAACCCCTTCAGTGAAAAAGTTTCTAAAACCTCCTTAAGGAGTTGTCAGTTAAATCCAAGGTAGGCTTCTGTGGAAATATTTACCCTGGAAATACCCACTATTANAATGCTATTTAACTGTGGCCCAAACACAAACTTAAGAAGTCCAAATAAACAAGGTCAATTAAAAAGACTGAAGGAGAGATGCAACATCACAGAATAACATTTCTACAACTGAAAATTCAGTTATACTCAAAATAAGGATAACTTTTTTAATCATAGTTTATCTGTGTCACTAAGTGTTCAAAGTCTTTCCCATGACCTGCTGGGCCTGGGGACCTGATGAATGACAGAGCTGCACTGGTCATTGCTTTCCTTGGGTGCTGACAGAGGCATTAAGAGAAGCCAAATTTGACTGAAAGTAACAGAGACTGGTTTTGATCAAAACAAAATCTGTCCCAAACCGTAAACTTTAGCTCTATTTGAATTCATACCCAATGCTAGCAACCACAAGGAGATTTAATGAATCCCCCTGCCATTTTTCAATACATATTCCACACATACTCTGTACATGGAAGTTAGTGCAGCACGAGTCACCATCTTCCTGTTTTCCCTGTGTTATCAACTGGCTTCATTAACATTGGTATCATCTCAGTCATTAAACACTAGAAGTACAAATAGTGGTTTGCCAATTCAGTTTTTAGGGCATTAGAGATGAGAGAAGGTAATGAAAGAGACACCAGAATGCTAATTAGGGAAAAGGTACGCTACAATATGCTGGAGGTAGATTTCTTATTTTAATGATAGGCAAAAAACCACCCAGCCCAAGTTTTCATTAATCCAGCTATATTGACAAAAGGACCTATGGAACTGCCCATGCAAGAAATGTATCTGCTTCCCAAAGCAACCACGTCACATTAGGAAGGGAGGGGAAGGTAGAAGAAGGGAGACTCTTTCTTTGATATTGATTTGAAGGTGATAGTCTGTGTCCCACAGGAGCACCCTGCTGATGCGTTAAGTATATGCTTGATTGCCTTAATGTCCACTTCAAACTTGATCATAGTACTGCTGCCAAACTGAGGGCAAGCAACTCAGTGGATAGTTTCAGAGACCTAAAAAACACACCACAAACAAATTAAAAAAAAAACCACAACAAAAAAACCCCTGCAAAATCCTCAAAAACCACCTATCCACGTCATTTCAATCTAGTGATCCAGTACAAAGACAAAGGATGTAAACTCTTTTAATCCCACACTTCCAGTCCCTCCAGACCCCCAACCACCATTGCCAGGGCCCGGTTGACATTTCCTCCAAAGGACAAGAGCCCCACAAGCTCAGTGGTGCCTCACCACACAGCTCTTCAGATGTTTGCGAACTGAGAGCTGTCGGTTTTGGCTTTCTAGGCTGCAAAAACAACTCAAGAAACAAACAGCGTGAAGGCTGCGGCCCCCCTCCCCCGCCCCGTTCTGGAATGGGAGTTTTCACTACAGTGACTTCAGCTCTAGGGCAAACTGCCCTAATCAGCACATTTTTGACAGGTAGTTTATTTTTCCTCCACAGAATACCCAGCACTACTGAAAGCACTCACTGTCACATTAAATACCGCTGCTCTACTTGAACAATAAAAACAAAATTAAAAATCACCTATTGTTCTCCTCCTCCTAATAAAGACTAACTTTATCCTTCAATATAATCCCTACAAATCAATTAAAACACATTCAGTAAGCTGAAAGGATGCTACAGAAGTTTTAACAAAAGCCTGGTTTGGATTATGCAAAACTGCTGATGCAAAGATTGCAAAGGCAAAATACTTTACAAAGAAACAAATTAAATCTAGCTCTCAAAAATATTTATTTTGTTTTGCCCAGTAGTTCTAAGAAGATACTAGGTCAAATCCCCATATCAGCAACCTCTTTTCTAGGGTTTACAAGGGTTTACGAATAAAATGTTTAGTCTCAAAGATTCATTGACAGAAATCTCTACAGTGTTGCCATAACATGTTGCTTAAGGACAACAAATAGGAAAATGTCTTAAAACAAAAACAGCATCTGGGTACACTTGGGTCCATCACCATGAACTGATGACCCCATCTAGGATGTACTTAAACCTTCCCTGGAACAAAGTAGCATTCCTGAAGATAGGGAAATAACCGTGCCAGGCATCAACAGGCGTTGGACATCTGCCAAAGCTTTTGTTGACATTTCTTTTAACCTGCTGAAGTGATGGTATGGAGAGGGAAAAGGATTTTTCCCCTTAAGAAGAAGTTCCAGCAGTTGCTGTCACCTGTGGTAGGTCTGATCAGTGGAAAGCCACACTTCCTGCTTGCTTTGCAAACAACAACGAAGATGAACTTCCACCTGACAAACAAGCCAGAGATCACACTTTCTGCTGCGTCTGCATTTGTAGGATGTTGCCTCTGCTTGATCAAGCCCTGGGGCTTAAACAAACAAGGAAGAAAAAGATATTTTTGAAGAAACTGGCAAGTGTCTGGTCTTTCAAAGTGTCATTGCTAATCTTCACATCATCCAGCCTGCCCGGTCATCAAGATAGAAGAACTGTACAAGCACAAATTAGTGTCACTTATGTCCTGAAAACAAGTAAGAAAGAGGATATGGAGTAAGTATGCCCAAAAGCAACTGAATATTTGCTCTCTATGATCAGATGAGTGATTATTGAAGCCTGATTCACCTCAAAAAAAAAATTAAAAAAAAAGCCAAACAAACATTTGTCTCCATGACATTTTTACCATTTGGGTGAGCAGACTAGTACTGTATTAAAAGGACCATATCCTCAATGACTGAGAGAACAAGAAAGCAAGCAGCTTTCAGACACTGCCAAGATAGAAAACTCAATTTATATAGTATTTTTCTTTTCCCCCCCTTTTCAATCTGTCAACAGAAAAAGAGGAGCACCAATATTATTTTAAGGGATTTTGCATTCCAATGAGCTAACATGATTAAAGAGTATAAACTCATGGTGAATCGTCTGTTCAGGTACAGGACAGCAAAGGGAAGCTCCACCATCAATCCCAAAACACCTTAAACACCTCTCTATTTTATAAGAGGGCAGCAGCACTGTGAGTCTGCAGATGAGTAGCCTCAGAACAGGAGAGCACCTGAAAATCTCCTAGCAATTCCCAGAATTGCTGAAGCACAACAGGGAGGTGGCCAATGGATACATAAGTACCAGGAAGTTTTCCAAGACCTTTAAACTCTTAATCTCCAGGGAGCTAACCTAGATTTGACTGTTTCTTCCAAGGTAGAAGAACTGCTTGCTAATTAATACCTGTGATACACTATTATATGCTGATAATGCAGGTTCCTTGAACACTGAGAACTGCTGGGGGTTGGGGTGTGGGGAGAGGTGCCATTAAATTGACAGTTTTGCAGAAGTAATCATTGTACCTGCCTAGAAAACAAAAACATGCCCTAGATGATGAAAACCAATAATGATAATTTAACTATTTCATTTTAGAATAAAACTTGCAGGAAATTAAAAGGAAAAAGAAGAATAAAATTACTCCTGTCCACTGTAGTGACCACCTTCCACGTTCCAATTGGATTTTAAAATTCTGGAAATGGTCTCTTTAAAAATAGGTTTTATAAGGCTTCAAAGAGTCTTTTTTCTTTCTTCACAAATTATTTGTGAAAGTTCTTGTCAGCAGCTTAAAAGACATCTTACAATTTAAAAGTAATTCTTAGCTCAGCCATAGCAACGAGAGAGGGAATCACCAAAATATACAAGAGCAACGTGTAATGTACTAATCAGATATGAAAGCAGCTACAAAATACTGAAATCCACACAAGTACATATCAGATCGTCTGCTTAACACTGCAGAATCTGCAATATTTACTTTTCCATTCAAGAATGCTCTTTCAGATGACACTTACCCTGAACTCTCAGAAGCATGCATTATGCAAAGCCATAGTGCAAATGAGAAAATTAGGGGTCTAAATCCATCTATTCTCCATTTTCTTCAAAAGTATAAAGAATAATCATAATAGTAGTAGTAACAACAACAACGGTAATGTATTTTGCCTCTTAAATTTCAGCAGTCATTGTCCTTTACAATAAAGATACCAACATATGGTCAGATACTTTTCTGTATACAGCATCATCATTCTTAAGGCGAAATTAATAGCTCTTCTACGCAATTTCTGCTAAGTAGCTGAAATCCTAAAGTAAAGGCTGAGCAAATGACAATACTAATTTATTAAGCTACTTTCAAATGTATTTAACTTCCCCTCTTCTTTCTTTGCAGTGTTATAGGATCATTTGATAAAGCAAAACTGCAGATGTTCAATCCTCTATTTACTCGTAATTGTAGAAGTGACAGCATCAGGGCCCCCTCATCTTACCCAGAATAATGCAGTGCTTTGAAGAATGACATCATTAAGGTGCTCTGCTATCCAGACACTTGAAAAGTGAGAGCACCTACCACCTGCTTTCTATGAACCACTAGTTTACCCTTTGCACTACTTGGTGTTCTGGGCTATGCACTGGGTTTTGTTTCATTTGTCATCTACACTGAGAAGACTTGGACATGTTACACTGAGTCAAAAATACTGACCACTCCTTGTATTAACCAAACCTGCCTCATTTATGCCTGATAACTAGTAACTGCTGCCTTTGGAGGCAGTGCTAAAACTCATGTTGCTCTGCTGCAAGTAGAGGTTCAGAGCCAAGCAGAACAGGCTATGGGTTCACAAAAGACACAAAATCTCTCAACTTTTTATGTGCAGGTTGTCCTCTAAAGTTGTCTCGTTATGGATACACCTATCTCACAGCAACTTTGGGATTGCATTTTAAATGACAAAAGCTAAAATGCTCCAATTAATCAAAGTGATTATTATTTTCCAATCAAAAGATCACCTGTTTCACAAATCCACTGTTAGAAACAAAAGACCAAATGCAGGCAGTATTTTTTTCTATTCCCCACTCCTACTCTAAGAAACGTGTGTGACATTTACAACCACGGTATAAAAGCTCATTAATACTATACACTGACCTATATAAAAAGGGTTATTGGCTTAACACAATAGGAGACACTCTTGTGGAAAACAGGCAAGGAAAGCAGAGTAGGGCTCAAGATAAGCTATCTCTCCACAAACACTGGCTCAGAAGGCAAGATCATTAAATGACAGCATCAAAAGTGGCCAACATTTTTCACCTTCTTTCTGCTCATTTAAAAACTGGTTTAAAAGCACCAAATAAAAGCCCAGCAAACGTCCCTGTACATTCAAAAAGGCAATTCTCCAACGGCCACTAACAGACAGAAAGTGGGAGAAAGGTTTATTTTAGCTGAGAATCTGACAGACTGGCACCTACTCAAGGGTGTCAGAATCAGTCTGGCACGTCCACGCAACCAGCTGAAGTAGCAGTAAACGCTTAAGGAAGGCAGGGCTGCCTATGCACTACACTGGCTTCTTAAATACTTCTCAGAAGCTTAGTCCTTTCTTTTCAATGAAATAATTTAAAGCAAGGTCCCCAATTAATCTGTTCTGATGTTTCCAACACTTGACCTTGGGGTTTAAGCAATATTAAATCCTCATGGTGGTGTGTCCCACGGGGAAGGACCAGAAAAGGATGAGAAACAACCTGCCTCTCAGCCTAAGTGAATTCCATACCTGATGCCTCCTCCTAAAACTATCCTGTAGCTTAAATAACTCTGCATTCTGGTTTCTTTCCTTCCATACATGTATGGAAGACAATCCTATCTCCTCTCAGATTTTGTTTTTCCAGGCTACTCATTAAAAAAGTCATCTAATCCTTCCACCATTATCCTAACTACTCTTCCTTGACCTTGGGCAGTTTAAATTCATCTTTCCCAAATACAAGTAGGGCACCTTCATTCCTTGCTGGTTGCAAATGATGAGGCTGAGCTTACAGAAGAAATTAATATCATCCGTCCTTAAGCACACGACGTTCTGCTGAAACCAATTAACAGCAGAGGAAAGCAGTTCCTCTCACATCATAATCCAGTCCTCCCCCGCCTTGCCAATGTCTCCCAGCTTTGGAATCGCAAATTTATTTAGCATGTTTCTAATTCTTCTGTAGAGGCTGCTAATGAAAGTATTAAATAAGGCATGATTTGATCCTTGAGGAACTCCAGCAGTAGTTTATATGTTCAGCAGAACCAAAAAAAAGAAAAGAAAAAAAGAAAACTCAAAGCAATAGAAGGTTATCAAGAATGACAGTGCTGAAAAGCTTCAGTTTTTAAAGGTACTTTTTAACCACCTTAAAAACCCTTCTTGCAGGATACAAGATTACCATCAAGTAATCAAATTATGCCCAATTAACTCAAGTATTTTGAGCATTCGTGCCAGCCACCCACCCTGGAAAAAACAGAAGCTGAAGACTGTTTAACACACACAGATGTAGCGAACCTCAGTGACTACTTTCATTCAAACTAAACCCAAAAGAAGGCCATCATCATCTCCTGGTTCTCTGGAAAAGGCCTTATCATCCACATGAAGATTTTTTTTTGCATCACAAAACAGCTTGCAAAGCACAGATCCCCTATGATACTGCAATTAACTCATTTCCTATACTGAAATCTCTTATGCAGCAAACAGCATTTTAATTAATCCTTTAAATATATATTCCTCCAATAGGTTAAATCTTAATTAAAATTAAAATTCCCTGATAGCATCATCTTATCTGGTTAGAGATGCATTTTTTGGAAATTTGAAGTGATGGTATAGCAACCACATGAAAGGGAATACAAATTTAATTTCTTTTTTTTCAATTCAGTATAACACTAAGAAAATTAGTTCACTTAGAATTTACACTCAGATTGTGTCTCCTGTTTCCATAACAACTATTTTTGCTTTGTTTCAAACATTAGTTATACAGAACTGTTTTGGACTTTGCCCTGGGCACATCTCAGAGATTTGCTGATGCTTAATCTCACATTTCATTACGTACTGCTTTATTAGAACCCCATTTGAAAGCGGGTGAATAAAAATGGACCGTTTAATTATTGCGAGACATGAAAGAGGCAAAAAGTTCTTTGTAATCCAAGCTGCTCCTCAGCAACTTTTTATGATCTTTATCACAGACATCATACATGACACTACCTTCTATCTATATTTCAGCTCTTCATCTCCTGATGGAGCTCTTCAGTCAGCACATCTGCCACTACTCCTACATTCATCTTCACACAACTTTCCTGGCATTGGGGAACACCATGATCCTGCTTGTGGGGAGACAGGTTTATGCAGCCCATGAACACCATCACCATATGCTTCCCAAGCCCCACTTCATGCTTTATCTTACTTTCAAACCAAAGAATCAGCACAGCAACCACAGTGAAAGCTCCAGCAGCATTTTCAGTTTCATATACAGAATGCACAGTAGACATTTTCTAACCTACCAGTTTCTTACAGCCCTAAACTGAGCAAGGCTTCTCCAGTACTAGGCACTACCCTTACACTGTATTCCAAAAGGGGAAAACAGCCCACATAACAAAATTGCCAAGTTTACAATGCAAGCACGGGATAACGGAGTTTGCCTATTTCATGCACAACTGAATACAGAACTATTTCAGTACTCCCCCCTCTCCATCCTTGCTCAGCAACCATCTATGCACAAATGCAAAATCACATTCTGTTTTTGAGCCTGGGCACCTGAGTATCAATTCAGCTTCCCAATAAATAATAATATATGCTCAAAGACAGTAATTTACTTGAGAAGCATTCACAAATTTCAGTAGTGGTTCAAACCACTGTCTGAAAGGCTCATTCATGAATTGTCAATGGAAGTGTTACTGCTCTGTATTATGCAAGTAGCCAAATGCCAGCATTGTAACAGAAGCAATGAGCTTGTTATCCTGTCAGTCCTGAAAGCAGACATCTTCCTACTGCGTGATTTCCAAAAACGCTTGTGTGTTGCCTTAACTGCACTAGTTTTGACACTAATGAAGGATTTACCACTGACTTAAATGAGATGAGATACACCCAACAAAGAGCACTTCTGAAAAACCAACCATTTTTCTGTAACTTGGTATGCAAACGGTATTGTCATACTTAATATAAAGCTCTTAGAGGAATATTTATTAACAAACACAAGTTACTGAGCAATAAAAGAAAAATAAGATGTAAGGTATCACAAACAGCTTTGTTCAGGTGCTCAGCAACTTGCTTTGGGTAGATAAATTACACAGCCAGGCAGTTGTACGTGAAAAATAAGAGTGTGTAAAACTGTCTTCAATTCAGATCATATACATGTTGACAGGCATCCTTTATGGAAAAATTAAGCATATGGTTCATGTGGGTGAACTGAGACCATGACAGGATGAGTATTATCCTCATTGCATGCCTGTAACATAGGCTGGGGTGGAGGGTTCAAAGCTGGTTGGGTACTTGTCATACACATCAGCACATAAATCAGCATGCTAGTATCAGCAAATTAAGTCCCATGGATGCCAGCAAACCCTACAAAGTTACCTCAACCCTGCAGCACTCAAGAAGACATCTTCAGACAGACCTTGCTTCCCACCCACTCGCTCACAGATGGCAGGCGACGTGGGAACGGATGTGCCAGGGCATGCCGACAGTTGCACCACACCATCCAGTGTGCTGAGTAAGGCTACAAGATCCCCACCTCCTGCCCAACAGAGAGACACCAATGGCTGGTCTGACACTAGCTCCACTTCAGCACTACAAAGGCAGTACAGATACACCTTCTGCAACAGACAAGGGGGTTACAGATACACCACACCACTAGGAACAAGGCTGCAGTACACAGTGCTCTGTTGATACTGCACAAAGTCTTCTTGCCTGTCTGGAGTTAGGCATAAACAAACCCAAGAACAGTTGTGTAAACAAACAGGATTCTGGAACCAAGACGACATGCACTTGTAGCCCAGAAGGCCAACCATGTCCCAGGTTGCCTCAAAAGAAATGTTACTAGTAGTAAAAGGGAAGTGATTCTCCCGCTCTGCTCTGCTCCCACCTGGAGTACTGCAACTAGTTCTTGTGCCCCCAGCACAAGAAGGGCATTGAACTGCTGGAGTGGGTCCAGAGTAGGCCACGAAGACAATCAGAGGGCTGGAATGCCTCCCTTGATGGGACAGGCTAAAACAGTTGGGGCTGTTCAGCCTGGAGAAAACAAGCCTCCAGGGAGACCCTATAGTGGCCCTACAAGAAACTGGGGAGGGATCTTTTACAAGGGCTTGTTGTGATAGCATAAAAGGCAATGAAGTTTGAGGAAGGTAGATTTAGACTGGATATTAAAGAGTGAGAGTGGTGAGACACTGAAACAAGTTGCCAAGGGAGGTCATGGATGCCCCCTTCCTGGAGATTTCAAGGCCAGGTTGGACAAAGTTTTAAGCAACTTGGTCTAGCAGAAGGTGTCCCTGTGTATGGTGGGGTGGTTGGAACTTGATCATCTTTAACATCCATTCCAACACAAACCATTCTATGAATCTGAGCCTCTAGTGTACTCTATCTTAGAACTGTTAGTACTATGTTCTCTTATATACAATCCTCTTTCCCCCCCTCCCCCCCCGCCACCCTTCATTTAAATTGATTCCATTGAACAAAGCAGCACTCCATTTAAATACATTTCTTCTTCAACCATTCAAGCTTTGTTTTGCTACCTTTTTTTATGTGCTTCTATTCAGGACATGCTCATCACACAGAACCAAAACAGAGAAGAGAAAAGCTCTGGTGTCCTGGGATACTGAAACACGGAGAGTATTTGCACACTGCAGGTTAAAAACAATACATTGGTAAAGCATCAAGTGGTATTTCTATCAGCAGAGAAGAGAGCAGAAAAAAAGGCTTGGACACAAGCAGTAAGGAACATGATAAGCCACTTCTGTTTCCCCTCATTTTTCACAGCCATAAATTAGATATTCATCTATATAACTGGGTTTGGGGGTTGCTTTAAAAGCAGCTAACAGGGTTTGCACAGCTTGCAGGCTTATGCACGTTATGCGTGAACAAAGCAGTCACCACCGTCATTAGAACCATGGCGACTGCACAGAGGTACCATCAGAAATTATGCTGGAAAAAAAAAAAAAAGGTATTTGCATGTATTTTGGTTGCTGAAGTATCAACACATGCAGAGCTCTGCCCTGCAATTTAAATGACACCAGAGGAATGTTTCCTCTTAAAATGCGTTGATTCTGCTCAAGTGAAAAGTCCTCTGCTGATGGGGGTTTTGTGCAACTAGGCTGAGCCAAGTGAGCTCAAGACAATCTAGCAATTCCACCATTGACTGTGTTACTGTAAAAGCTATTTTTCTGCTTGTTCCTAATTATATTCCCAGACTGCACAAAAACCATAGCTATTCCCAGTGCTCCGTAATTGGTGACGGTGTTGTGATATTTAGCTATGTAATTTCAAACCTCAAAAAAAAAAAAAAAAAGTACAAGTACAAGAGAGAGGATACTGTCCATGCTTTCCACAACCATGTGAGCCCAGCACACTCACTTGCCAGCATAAATCAGAGGCACAATCCAATTTAAATGAGTCCTGCAAGGCTTTTTCATTAGTAAATTGTTTATGCTTTTGTCATCTTTTGACTAAGTTTATTACATAATACTGAAAGATTTACTATATTACATTATAGCTCAGCTAGTCATAACAGAATTAAAAAAGTTAATTTTGCTTCTCTCTTTCAGCAGCTTGCAAGTATATTATGTCTTGCTGGTTTTCCATCAACACATCTTCCTGAAATTCCCCTTTTGTTCCCCCTCGTGATTTTACTTTAAGAAATAAGTGTCCTACGTACAATTGCTATTCTATCACTACTTCTAAAACTGTGCTTCCATTCTTGTCCCTCTGAAAGCAATCACACATTTAAAACTTTTTAGCTTTTTATCTCTTTTCCTGCAGTCTCTATTTCTGGGGTCCACTGCCTTCACATTTTCACATACTTGAAACATTGTGACCGTCTGGGAGTTCCCCGCCCCCCGACACTTTGTAAATGACCCAGACTAGAACTCAGTCGGCTGGAAGTTTAGTGATGAAGCTCTATTTACAGCTTTGCACAATGTACAGCAGATATTTACACTATATACAGAATATTTATAGAAATATACAAGTAAAAGGTAATACAGCAACACAACTCCCCTCCCAGAAATCAGAGACCCCAGGAGGGGCTCCCAAACACCCTTCCACCTTCTCTCCACCCCTGTACCTTACCCCAAGGCTTGCCTTACGTGCAAGGTAAATTAGGAGGATCAGCCAGGGGGGTTAGAAGAAAAGTGGTTAGTGAGGATTAATCAACAGAGGAGTCAGAGCCCAGAAGCTGCTAGATTGCCCCAGCAGCTCCTGCTCCAGCAAGCGACAGAGAGAGACTGACTTATCTATTGTTTTGGTTAGTGTTCCCAAACAATTCTCCAGCAAGCGTATGAGTGAAGCAGACATCATGATGTTTTCCTATCACAGCCTATAGCGCAATTTTCTCCATTAAAATATTCTAATTAGCCTCAAACCAGCACAAACATCACCAAAAAACTCCACTTAAATTGGTGAGATGCATTTGTGGCCCATTTTTGAAGATGGGAACAATTCTAATAAGACATTACTAGCTTTTTGTCTATTTTTATTGTCTTCCTTAAACAGTTGATACTGAATGCTGTCAGAGGCAGGATGATGGTCTGCCCCCAAGACTGCTGTGCTTGGGAATGAATTGCCATGTGTCTCATCAGAGAGAAGAGCACCACCAGGAATAAATCACAGAATCATAGAATGGTAAGGTTGGAAGGGACCTCAAGGATCATCTAGTTCCAACCCCCTGCCATAGGCAGGGACACCTCCCACTAGTACAGGTCACTCAAGGCCTCATCCAATCTGGCCTTGAACACCTCCAGGGAGGGAGCAGCCACGACCTCCCTGGGTAACCTGTTCCAGTGTCTCACCACCCTTACTGTAAAGAATTTCCTCCTAACATCTAGTCTAAATCTTCTCTTGAATATTACATACACATTTATTTCTGTTCCACCATTTAACTGTTTTCTCTTTGTTTTGTTCATGAGTGTTTCCTTCCTATTGCTTAGTTCCTCATCAGCAATATACAAAACAGCATAGCAAGTGTCCAGAAAATTATCCAGAGCAAAGTCAGGGCTCCTTTAACTGTATCATCAAACTAGAATCTTGCTTAGAAATTGAATTCTGGTATCTCATGTAATAACTTAAGAAGAGGTTGGGGTCCAAAAGACTGTGTAACACACATTACATGCAGAATAAAAACCAGAACAAGAGAAAGACAACCACGCACATTAAAAAATAAAACAACCCAGAAGGCAAGCTACCTTCCACAATGCACGATATACCTTATATTAAGAACTCTCTAGACGTTTTTGTTTGCACTTAATTTTAAAAGGACTGCTGGGTGCAGAGGGGCTGTTGGTTCCGGGCTAATTACTTCCAGATTGTGTAAGATTTTCTCACATGCAGAAACAAGTGGCAAGCTCAATTCGGTCATATCAAGGCATCTCCACCAGCTGCCTCACAACCACTTAAGAGAAACTCATCTGGATGCAATTATGACTTCACTGCAGAGTTTTTGTTGTCTCTTTCTTTTTAAACACTGGGCCACAGAAATCACGTTCCTCATTCAATTCCCATTGAACTAAAGAGGGTGGTTTCCACAGACTTTGATGACTTTGGGATATGAACTCATAAAAAGACGAAAAGTAAGAACTCTGTGTCTGCCAGGGAAATAAACTAATCTCCCATCCTTAAAGGTTGCACATCAAAGAATTTGAAAGTTGCATAGCATTGCTGTACACAAAATCCAATATATGGCCACAATGACAGGTATATTTACAAAAAAACCACCTAGTAGTTTCAGCAGTATTGCTTTTTAGGCAGCAGATGACACTGTTCCAGTCATACTTTTAAAACAAAAAGTATTTCTATAAAACACATCTTCCACATGAAGCACTTGGATTCAAAAAGACTAAGCTCTTTTCAAGTGAGGTAGCAAGTTGTCAATTGAAAGACATTAGCCTTTAAGTCATAAAAAAACCAACAAAACAAAACACTGAATTCATTCATTGACTTTCTTTTAATTTCCCTACAACTAAGACATAGCAAAACCCTTATCTGAGTTTACTTTTGTACCTTCAATTTGTCATGAAGCACAGCAAGACATGTTCATACATATTTTATAACCAGTTGATGTAGTTGAAGGCAAAACTGTTCAAAGGCATCTAGGGATGGGGAAAGCCATTAAACCCCTTCCCCAAGGTGAGAGTTACAGCCACCAGGCTGACAGTTTTCAGCACAGTCCTCCTCGGGAGACACTAATCCCAAGAGGCACTTTGAAAGGAAATACTTGTCTGCCTGGAAGTTCTCTACAGAAACCTCACATACCAATCCAGATGCAAGTTGTGCCACCTGTGGTCAAGCTGTCTTTGCACCAGTCAGCCCCAGTAAGCTCCTGAACAGAGAGCACATCACGTAAGTCAGATACCTAACAATGGCAGAGTCGCACTTAATTTTTTTTTGTCTTTGTTTAAGTATCGACCCAAAAAAAAATAAAAAAAATATATATACACACTTTAGAGACAATGAGAAATTTGCGGTTTTATAGCAGTTTTTAGCTATGGGTGTCAATCTACAGACTCCACAGCTTTGCTATTGCCCAGAAAAGATGCTTCATCTGATTCCCTACACGGTCATGATTAGACAACAGCAGCTGCCTTAATGAACCATATTAAGTGTACAGTGAATATAAAGCCTTCTGCCTGCTAAGAAGTTTCTCTGCCACTGTTTTTCATCCCTGTCACGGGTTCAAGTTAAACACACACTTCCTCTCTTCAGGGTATTTAAAACAAAATACTAACTGCACTATATTCTACCTCTTCGTTAGAAGTGTTGGCAGTGTTGATTTTAACTTTGTTATCTTAAAAATAAAGATGGCATCAGTTCAAACAAATAGCCCTAGCAAAGCACCTTTTCTTCAAAGTTTAAAAATCAACAAGTGGTTGCCTTAGCAACCTTTCAAAAAAAACCCTAGAACCCTGCCTGCTTCTTTCATCACCAGCAGAACAATTCCAAATGTGTTATCATGCTGAAATACAAACTGCTGGCATTCTTCTCTGGAATGCTAGCAATGATGTGGCTGTTTAATTCTGAATATGACAATGGATGTTTTGCATACACTGAATAATTCTATACATAATTGCTCACTTTTATGTGGTGTGTTCAAATCAGGGCATAGTTGGCAGTAATTTAAAGTTATCAGACTATGGGAAATTAGACAATGGTTTCATTCCCTGGTAACAATTAACATCTTTCTTGGCACTCTAAAAACTTGGAGATTGGTACCTGCAAAATGCTTCTCTCTGCCTGCTCTTCTAGTTCTGTGAGAAATAAAAGTACTTTCTGCATAATGTAGGATTTAGCTAGAGCCTAAAAACAGACATGTAGCAGCAGAAGAAAGACCAGTCAGACTTGCACAGACTGCAGCACAGGCAAGGAGAAGAGCAAAGAAGGAAAAAGACAGGATTTATTTTTAAGTCATAAAAGATGCTGTGAGATTAACTTAAACCAAAGCTTAACCCTTCACCACAAGCAATTTTTCAACCATCTTCAACAGACATTTAGTAGATATAACTTAATCTGGGGAACTCAAGTTTATTTTTTTATTATGTCATGTTTGGAAAATATTTGTACAAAGATTAGAATGTATTGGAGTACCTTTTTTTTTTTCCTGATACTTGGGTAAGATTAATTTTGCCTTTACAGGATTAAGTAATGTACTATTAGCATTCCTGAAAAAAAATGTTTCGGCGGTTTTGTTGTTTGGGGGTCTTTTTAGTGACAAAAGATCACACGAGTACAATGATGTTGTATGTGCAAATATCACAGGCAAATCTGTCAGAAAGCAAATGTTGTAAAATATAACAAGTGACTAAAATGTCATTAGAACAACAGATTTTAAGAAACGGAAATGAGAAAATGCAAAATTATTCAGTAACCAAGAAAAGCTTTAATGCATGCAGCCACGATAGGTTTAATTTGTTTGTTTCTCTGTGGGTAGCATTGTAATAATGTTGATCATGTTCAATATAGTATCACTTTTCCACCTGTGTATTACATCTGAGAAAACACAAGGGAGTGCAGAGGATGGAGCCACACGTCACCAAAAATCAAAGAAAGTTCACATCTGATTTAACGAAAACAGTATTCTGCTCCAAGCTGAAGTGATTTGCTCCACAAGTCAGAGGCACAAGTCAGAAATAGAGTTGCTGACTGGAATCCAAGTCCCTTGATTTCTCGTCTCCTAACTTACTCTACTGGATCACATACCTGCCTGGTTTTGTACAGAACAAGCCATGTGTTACAGTACAGACTAGCTCTGCTCCACTGTCAGTCATCTGTCCTCCTCTGAATTTAGTCTTATACTCCCTGTAACTACGCAATGACTTGAGATTTCATATTTCAGATGAGTAGCAGGAAATCAATACACACTGCAAAGAGTGCAGAAAATCCTTTGGCATGACTGTGTTCTACTCACATTGAGAACTCTGTCACAGATTTCTCAAGAAGTCAAGTTTTCAGTTTTCACCTGAGCATCACTGTAACCGATTAGAGCACTGCTAAAAGCTTCAGCAGAATAAGAACCAGCTCAGCTCCAGTACCCCACAGGAAACACGCTGACCATGCCACACAAATAATGTCCCTTCCCCAACCAAACCTGTACTCAGACGCTTTCACTGGTCCACAGAGCATGCACATTTTAGTGTTTTAGTTTTTAGCAGTTATCTCTAACAGACCAAATGCTGCTTGCGTGTCTCTCCAGATAAGCAGCTCCAGTCACAGCAAGGAATTACTGATGGTAGAGAGCAAGCAGGATTTGCTTCAGTTTCCTTCACTTACGAGATGAAATATCTGTCCAATTAAGTTCCTTGTAAAATAAAAAAAGCGCCTACTTATGCACTGGAAACACAGCTTTATTGCACACAGCACTGAAGACCTCACAGCCAAAAGCTGCAAAAGCTCCTTCGAATAACAGCACTGAAAGGAGGCCAGGGCAGGGTGGGGGTTGAGTTCTGCCACTTCTGGTCATTGTGGGAAGGCCATTTTCTCCTAGAGGCACAGTGTTTATTTTTAAGAATAGTTGTGAATAGCATTATACCTTCAAGGCAAAGGGGGGAAAAAATGGTGGGGAAAGTTCATATAAAATCATAGGATGGTTTAGGTTGGCAGAACCTCAAAGATCACCTAGTTCCAACTCCCTGCCACAGGCAGGGACACCTCCCACTAGAATAGTTCGCTCAAGGCCTCATCCAACCTGGCCCTGAACACCTCCAGAGCATATTTAAGGACAAAACTTCCTGATAATGAATGCAACTTCATCTTAGGCATCAATTTATCTCATCTGCTGAGTTAACTGAAGCACAATCTTTACACCAGAAAACTGATTTACTGAGATGCACAGTAAAAAACCACATCGGCTACCATCTCAAACAAGGCCCTTCCCTACAAGGGACAGGGTCCAGTATCCAAACATCCCCACTGAAATGTCTTGGATACAGAAAATTTGTTTTCCATCAGCAGGTGGAAGCTACCTAACCATTAACCTCTGTTCCCCAAATGACCTACATTATCCAAATTCTATTATGTCACAGGACTGCTTAGCACTAGATTCACAAAGCATGGCTGGTTTTTGCCTCTTAAAAATGGCAAGCTGCTAAACCAGTATGAAAAAGCTTAAAAAGCAAGAAACGGTGCATATTCTTGAAGAAGATTGAATGAGTCAAACAAAACCAACTAGAAGAAATGGTCAAAGAGATAATAAAGGCTGGCTAGCTTCTTCTTGACTTAGCTGCCCCTTGGTGACATGAGAGGGATTTTGTCTTTTCTCATGACAGTGCCAGTTATGCACCAATGCTTTTGTGCCAGCCTCATTAATGTTGGTACCAGCTCCTATAGCAGACGCAAAATTAATATTCAGACTTCGCCTGCAAAGACTGTCACAGTTGCTCCACAAGAGTTTGCATACAAGGAAAACAAGTGTTACAAACAGCACAGGAAAATACATTAACTGTGTTCTCAAATTGTTGGTCTAAGCATTGCATACTAACGTGTTAATATTTGTTTTTAAAATAATCATCTGCTACTGAAAGAGTGGAAGAGAACATAAACCTGGATGCTATGCAAAGCAATGTGATAGTTCAGGAAAAGGAAGGCTCAGGTCATCGGCGTCTCTTCATCCACTGTAAGGTAACAAGGATGGTAAACCCAAATGTCTTTAGAGCAAAACCGAAGGAAAAGACCTTTCACGAGTGACTGGAGTTAAACAAAGCTTGGGAATTGTTTCAGCGCCAAACGTATGCGCAGATATTTCAAACGGATTAAAAGACAACTCTCAATTTCATAGCAGCCAACAGATTTGAAGTGTATGGGGAGGAAAGAGAGATCTTCCTTCTTACTGTCAACCAAAACATGTTTGGCTACCTGAAGGCAGGCAGCAACTGATATCGGATGCTAGGCACAGATGAGAGCCATCGATGTTTTAGAGGCTTCTCATTCTGCTTCCTCCATCCTCATTGCCTCCTCGGGTTTACTGTGCCTCTAGCTCAGCAGCAAAAGCAGCAAACACATGGACAGTGGGTGTATGACTGTAAGCTGATAAAAAGGTGCTAAGCTAGTTGATGGCACATCTGGACCTGCTAAACCACTTGACAGGAATTTAAGATGATAAAGAAGCAGGATTCTCATGGATACCCCATTAAACTTTAAGGATAGAAAACCACAACAGGGTGCAGTCTGAACACAGAGAGCAGAGTATGATGTACGTCTGTAGTATCAAGGACAGTGTTAATCAGGGGGAATAGGTACTAGAAAATATAAACAAACTTCTTCATTTTTTAATAACATGCTGAATGTTCCCAAACTCTCTGAGTAAAAAGTATTTTGAGATCACCATATTTCTTTCTTCCTAATGTTTCCCTTAACTGCATTATTACTTTTTGTGCCAAGACACATTCTAGTACTGCTTCTATACCTGACACAGCATGCATCAAGAAATTTAAAGCTGAGAGCCAATAATAAGATAAACACAATCATATTTCCACACAAGAAGATTCTGTTTGACTCTATTTTAGAAGTCTCATTTTAAAATAAGCTAAATTAAATAAGAAATAAAATAATTTACAGACCAGTGGTCAACTCTTGAACACCACCTTTCCTATCTTCAGGACAGCACTGTAAGTCAGACATGGTCCAAGGAAAGATGACCTAATTCTAGTTCTCCCATAACACCAAAGCTTGAATATGTATTTCTTTTACCAAGTCATTTAGGACCAAACGCATAGCAAGATTCTGCTTATCTGAATGCTTCACATGCATTTGTGGGTATTATTTAAAGTAGGAAGATGTTATCTAAAATTAGGTTTAAATTTACGTTCCAGAATTCTGCACTGTAATATTAAATTTGCTCAATTTTACCCTTTTAAGATACAATGAAAAGAACAACTGAATTACATTGGTTAACATATTGGTCCATAGTTTGGATGAGGTCTTGAGTGACCTGTACTAGTGGAAGGTGTTCCTGCCTATGGCAGGGGGTTGGAACTAGATGATCCTTGAGGTCCCTTCCAACCTTCCCATTCTATGATTCTATATCATAATTAATATTTAGCAAGCCCCCCAAAAATATTGCTTACAACAGCAGGATCAGTGAATTAATTCTTCCTGTTCCAGGAAGAATGATCCCAAATTGTTTTATTGATAAAGCTCTTTTCCAATGACACAGCACCAGGTTTGTAAAACACTTCTGCAGATACCACTATTAACAATATCACCAGAGAGATGGGGAACAGCAGTGGAAGTTGTAACTTTCGTGGTCATACTCCAGGGAGTTTACAGTACCACAAGTAAGTTATTTTGTGATATTCTGAATCAATTCCATTTTTCTGAGGGACAATTTTATATAAAATTCCAGCACCAGGAAAGCCAGACCCGTAATTACGCTCTCCAAGGGAATGAAGGCTTTGTAAGGCAGAGACAGATGGTTTCGTTTCATATGCTGCACTCTTTTTTTTTTTTTTTAAAGTTCTGCTGCAATCTTATTGTATGGGCTTTTTAACTTGCTTGTTTGCATCTGTCACCGTATTTTGTGAGCTGTGTGGCTGTTGAATAGGAAAAAAAAAGTTTCATTTCAGATGGGAGCAGATTTTGCCCATTTATCATAATAATCCCCTCAACTGGGATATGGCTATTTTCTCATTATCAAAAACTCAAAGTGTAACACGATTTTATTGCTCTGCAGTCAACAAAAGCAAAATGGAGTATTTTTTAAACATTGAATAATGCCTCTGGATCAATAAAGGTCACAGCTACATGGGTAAACTAGCTTGGAAATGTGCTAGGTGGCCTTTCATCTCTGAATAAACCTGTCCATGTTCACGGCTAATTAGAATAACCTGGTTTTAGGCAAATATAACAACCTTTTACCACTGCGTAAGAGCTGCAAGACCCAAGCTGAACATCAAATTAGTATTGCACATAACGGTCTTGTCATGTATCTCACCTTTATTTGCTTTAAAATAATCACATGCAGTTTATTCTGCATGTGCACTACAGTTCTTTGATTTGTCTCCATGTGCCCACAACCCATTGGAGACTACTATTAATACACCAAATTAAAATTCAAAAGGTAAATTAAATACCAGGAAGAATTTTGCTGTCACTTTTTAAGCAGAGAACCTTATTTTAGAGAAAATATAACAACTTTGTGTCTGCAGACCTATTCCCTCCCCTTGCACCCACCTGTCATGCCATGGCAATCCTGAAGGCTGGGATGCCTCAACAAAACACCACCACACCATTTGGAAGTGATTTTACACTTAAAGTTACCAGAACCGCATCTTGTTGCGGGTTTTTTTGGGGGGCCCAAAATCTCCTTCTCCCTCTACCCCACAAAACTGATTTCTCTCCCCAATACCTCATGATGACACAGCACTCAGAAATTAGTTTGCTAAGACAGATACAATAGGAACATTTCAACAACTTCCCCTTGCCCTTCTTTTGCCCCCAAATCACAGAATCATAGAATGGTAGGGGTTGGAAGTGATCTCCAGAAATTGAGTCCAACACCCCTGCCAAAGTAGGATCACCTAGGGCAGCTCACAGAAGAGCATACCCAGATGGGTTTTGGAAGTGTTTAGAGCAGGAGACTCCAGAACTTCTTTGGGCAGCTGTTTCCAGTGCTCCATCATCTTCACAGTAAAGAAGATTTTCCTCACACTGAGAAAAATGAAACATGTTCTAGCTTCATGACACTATTAGCACAAAGCGCATGTCAGAGCTACAAGCAGCGACCTACCCAGGAGCAAGTACCAAATTTGTGTTCTGTGGGCACATGAATGGGTACAATCCTCTTGCTGAATAAAGCCACACTCACTACTCCACAGAAAACACCTGTTCACTTGGAACACAAACTTGCAGTAACAATTGACAAGTCATCTTCTCCCTTAACCCAGTCAGTTTTTATGATGTTAAAACACAGTATATCAAAATAGTGTGAGATCCGATAACCTCCATACTGTTAGAACCCATAACCTCCATCCCCGTCACAGCTCATTATAAGCTCCATGAATAGTTTGAAGTTTGGCAAAGAGAAATGTTTTGGAGACAAGAGAGGCATAACAAACCAAATGCATGTATCACAAGGCAAGAACTGGCATGGTGTGAGGATCACAGAATGCCAGGGGTTGGAATGGACCTCAACAGATCATCCAGTCCAACCCACCTGCCAGACCAAGATGTCCTATAGCAGATCACACAGGAACACATCCAGGCTGGTTTTGAATATCTCCAGAGGGAAACTCCACAACCCACCTGAGCAGCCTGTTCCAGTGTTCTGTCATCCTCACAGGGAAAAAAATCCTCCTCTTGTTTCCATGAAACTTCCTATGCCTCAACTTCCACCTATTGCCCCTTGTCCTGTCATTGGACATCACTGAGCAGAGCCTGGTTCCAACCTCCTAGCAATCACCCTTTACATATTTATTAAATACTGATGAGGTCACCTCTCAGTCACCTTTTCTTCAAGCTAAAGAGCCCCAGGTCCCTCAGGCTCTCCTCATAAAAAAGATGTTCCATTCCCTTAATCATCTTTGTGGCTCTGCATTGGACTCCCTCAAGCAGTTTTATGTCCCTCTTGAACTGAGGGGCCCAGCCCTGGACACACTACTCCAGATGCAGCCTCACCAGGCGTTCTAGACTAGAGTGGCAGAAGTAATCCACACAAGACATAATCTTCTCAAGCAACGTAGAGAAAGCAGGAAAGTGAATCTTACACAGTTTGTAAACAGATATTACTCAGCACATGGATCAGGGGTTGAAAGGAACTTCTAGAGATTGTAGCAATCCAAACCTCCTGTCACAGCAGTATCACCTAGGGCAGGCTGCACAGGAACACACCCACACAGGTTTTGAAAGTCTCTAGAGAAGAAGACTCCAGAATATCTCTGGGCAGCCTGCTCCAGTGTTCCATCACCCTCACAGTAAGAAAACGTTTCTCCTCACGTTGAGGTGGAACTTCCTGTGTTCCAGCTTGTACCTGTTGTTACTTTTTTACTGGGTATCAGTGGAAAGAGACCATAGCTATCTTGACACCCACCCCTCAGATATTTATAGACATCAGATGATCCCCTCTCAACCTTCTCTTCTCAAAACTTAACTCCAGCTCCACATCTGTCAGTCTTTCATCATAGGAGATGTTCAGTCCCCCAATGATCCTCATAGCTCTCTCCTGGACTCTCTTCAGTGACACCTGTCTCTCTTGAATTGCAGACTCCAAAAAAGTGAGCAATATAAATAAATCATTGCATGTTGTGCAACAGAAGTATTTCTTTAGCAATTGAAAAAGCCAAGTTTATTGCAGAACAGACAGTGATTTTACAGCAAGTCTTAGAGCAGCTAGGTAGTAATGCCTGTGCAGAATACACTGTAATGTTGAGATTTTCTGAGAGTATTTCAGCTAGTGTGACAAAAAACCAATGGAACGGTTGCCAAAGTTCATGTGTTCTCCTCTCTCCCTACATGTATATCCACCTACAGAAAGAGGTTGTTGTGCTATTGGATATAAAGTTTCCAGCAATGCAGAAGTACCACTCAGACAGTTTTCTTTTTAATCTCCTTCCCCCTTGTTCTCTCCAATCGAACAGAGGACATGACAGTGATACGGCTTAATTTCTGTTGTCATTACCTTCTACATTATGCAGATGTCAGGTCAGAAAGAACTGTATCAGATAACCAAAAATTAGTAATAATTAACCAATAGCAGTGCGGATTGCCCAAAGAGACCCATCCCTTCCAAGTGGTAAATTATTTTTTAATTATCCCATCGAGATGGAGACTTATAATTGCAAATACTATAAGCAAGCAAAAAATATACACTGGGGAAATCCCAGATGATTACCAACTGTGCATCTTTCTACCTAGGTTTTGCAAGTAATAACAGATTTTTTTCAATTAAAAAAAGAATGTCCTGGAATGCTGCTTCATCAATGCAGATAAGACTGAAATTGAAGCACACAAAGAGGATAATGGAATTGACAATTAAATTTTTCATGTCCAAATAAACACTTTTTTTTTTTTTTAAAGTCAACAAAATAAATTGAAGCCAGACCTATTTCAGAGGTGCAGATATAAGAAAATGAAATGTGGTATGAGCAACACACATTTTATTAGTTTAATAGTAGATGATGTCAACAGATACCTATTTATTTTGCACTAGAGAGGTATCTCATTTGTTCCAGTACAATTTCACGGATCCAGAATCACTCCTGAGCCCTTTACCCACCTTTCTATTACATGGAAAAAAGAGGAGATGTTATTTAGTATCGGAGAACTTCAGGTTTTTTCCAGTATCCACAAACATCAGATGAACAGTTCCTCACACTAAAAATCTCAGATTCCTTTTGGTTGAAAGAGACACTTAAGATCATCATGTCCAACCATAATGCCAGGAGAATTGAGAAAGGAACTAGAACAGTTTCAAAATGACCACTAGATATTCACCAACACCACAGTAATCAACACTGGAAACCACGTTTCTGAGTGCTATTGAGCATAGAAGCTTTAAATAGTCAAAGTTTTCCTTCCAGCAGTGAGCAAAGCATAGCACAGCTTACTGCTGTCCTCTAACTTTGCCCAGCCCATAGGACAAAACAGAGAGGAAAAGCAGCCCTGACACTTTCAGTTTTGTTTCAGCCACAGAAATAGTGGCTCAACATCCTCATCCAATATCCCAACAGTCCCCGATCTTGAAGGGAAAGAGACAGAATCATAGAACGGTAAGGTTGGAAGAGACCTCAAGGATCATCTAGTTCCAACCCCCTGCCATAGGCAGGGACACCTCCCACTAGTACAGGTTACTCAAGGACTCGTCCAACCTGGCCTTGAACACCTCCAGGGAGGGAGCAGCTACAACCTCCCTGGGCAACCTGTGCCAGTGCCTCACCACCCTCACTGGAAAGAACTTCCTCCTAACATCCAGTCTAAATCTCCCCTCTGCCAGTTTAAACCCATTGCCCCTTGTCCTGGCACTGCAAGACCTTGTAAGTAGTCCCTCCCCAGCCTTTCTGTAGGCACCCTTCAAATACTGGAAGGCTACTATAAAGTCTCCTCAAAGCCTTCTCTTCTCCAGGCTGAAGAGCCCAAACTCTCTCAGCCTGTCCTCATAGCAGAGCTGCTCCAGCCCTCTGAGCATCTTCATGGCCCTTCTCTGGACCCGCTCCAACACTTCCATGTCCTTCCTGTGCTG
>VWZE01020518.1:137117-149729 GCA_013396675.1 Eubucco bourcierii
AAAAGGTAATACAGCAACACAACTCCCCTCCCAGAAATCAGAGACCCCAGGAGGGGCTCCCAACCACCCTTCCACCTTCTCCCCACCCCTGTACCTTACCCCAAGGTTTGCCTTACGTGCAAGGTAAATTAGGAGGATCAGCCAGGAGGGGTTAGAAGAAAAATGGTTAGTGAGGATTAATCAGCAGAGGAGCCAGAACCCAGAAGCTGCTAGATCCCACCAGCAGCTCCTGTTCCAGCAAGCGACAGAGAGCAACTGACTTATCTATTGTTTTGGTTAGTGTTCCCAAACAATTCTCCAGCAAGCGTATGAGTGAAGTAGACATCATGATGTTTTCCTTTCACAGCCTATAGTGTAATTTTCTCTATTAAAATATTCTAATTAGCCTCAAACCAGCACAGCCCTGATGGCCACACTGCTCTTGATGCAGTCCAGGACTCAGTTCGTGTCTGGGCTGCATGCACACACTGCAGGTTCATGTTGAGCTTTTCATCAACCCAGACCCCTAGGTCCTTTTCCTCAGGGCTGCTCTCCAGCCATTCACCACCCAGTCTGTATTTGTGTTTGGGATTGTGCCTACCCAGGTGCAGGACCTTACACTTGGCCTTCTTGAATTTCATGAGGTTGGCCTGGGCCCACCTCTCCAGCCTGTCCAGGTCCCTCTGGATGGCAAAGATGGTAAGTTCCTTACCTCTGTTTCCTGAACAAACCCAGCCACCCCTTGAGGGCACAGGCTGTAACCCTTCCTCAAACTGAGTATAGATTGATATCCTTAGCACCACTTCTAAGACATACTTAAGTAGAAGATCAGTGATTTCCTCATATCCTCCACCCCAGGAACAACATCTGCAGATGTCACACTCTTTTATAAAGCACATTGGTTTCTGAGGCCAAAATCTCCGATAACAGACATTTAATAAGAACGTTGGCTATAAAATCCTAATGGTTCCTTTGTCACTTCAGCATCTCACAACAAGCATTATCAACCTTTCCCAGGATCACAACAATCAAGGTTAGTACTAATGTGGCTCAGCCACAAACATTTCTATTAATATGACTCACATAGATATTTACTGCCTTATCAGCCATGTGGCACTGACTGGAGACTTCCCTCAAAGTTTGAAAGGTAGAGAAGAACATTATCCACTGAAGTTAGTGCAGAAATCCTCTTACATGGCTGAATTTCTTTAAACCAACAACGTCACTGCTTAAAGCTGGAAACACTGTCTAGGTGCAGAAGGTGCACAGATTTCAGCTCTGTGGGTGCAAAATATACTTTATAGGCCAAGTGAAAACTGCAGTCAGCAGTCCAGTGAAGTGAACTGCTGGCCTTGCAAACAGCCATACTGCAAGAAGAAGAAAAAAGTGAAACACACCTCCCGAGAACAGACTTTGGATGAGGTAGGGCATACGATAAATACGTAGAGATTAATTGCCTTTATTTTGAGCTCCCAGACAGTTTGGGAAGATGATAGTTGCCAAAAGAATGCCAGTAAGATGTAAGAAAGCTTTTTCTATGTTCAGACTACTTACTTACCACATTGATTCACATTCTTTTAAACCACACCTACAAAGCCAGTCTGAACTGGCTGACGGTAAATCACATAACTCAAGAAGAAAGTGGGATTCTTCTCTAAATCTGCAGACAATGTTATCAAGTCTCAGTTACTTCTGAGGTTGCAGATAGGCAATACAGCTGCACCTGTTCAGCAACATTCTCACACTGAAGTCATTGAAAAAAGTTTTCCAATTATAAGCAATTACCCTTCGCTGTGTTTTCTAAAAATCATTTCAATATGCAGATTCTCACCTATCCCAATTCCCTCAGTGCTACCCTTGCTTTTCCAACCTTTGTCAAGAAGAAATAAAAGGTCATAGCAAATAAATCACTGTTATGACAAACTGGCAGAGGGGAGATTTAGACTAGATGTTAGGAGGAAGTTCTTTACAGTGAGGGTGGTGAGGCACTGGAACAGGTTGCCCAGGGAGATTGTGGATGCTCCCTCCCTGGAGGTGTTCAAGGCCAGGTTGGATGAGGCATTGAGTAACCTGTACTACTGGGAGGTGTCCCTGCCCTATGGCAGGGGGTTGGAACTAGATGATCCTTGAGGTCCCTTCCAACCTTACCATTCTATGATTCTAAGAAATATTCTCCCACATACAACAGACCTGGTTTCGCTCAGTACTGTAAGCCTGACATTTAGACCCAGGCCATGTTCCTACCTTACCCTACCCTCACTAGCCTGCTTATTTTCTCATTAGGCTACTGAAGGAGAAAAAACTACCAAGAAGCACGAGGCCCTATGATCTGACCTAAAAACACACAAATTGAAATGTCTAAATAATTGGTATTCAGCATATTATCAAATGCATTAGCAGAAGACAACATCTTAATGGGAGAAGTCCTTTCAACTCTGATTTGCCCAGCTCCTGTGGTCAGAAAAGATCCATGAAGGTAGAGGGGTTTTTTTGATTGCCATTACTGTTATTTTAAGTTCAAAAGTAGCCCCTGGAAAGCCTGTAAATTGAAAAGAAAATTTTCTGTTATCGGGTTTTGCCTCTTTTACACAAGCCTCAATACAGCTCATAATTAGGCATCACTATTTAAGAGAAAAATAATGATATAAGAACAGGCCTTCAGATGAAAATTTTTAAAGCATGTGTCAGTAACACGAAGTCTTTCATTGTGTTAAGATATTTGAGAGAAGAGTGACAGAAACTAGCTAGAAACAGAGATGACCTCTTATTCTGTTTTGATGTATCTGGTATTATGTGAGCAGATATACTGACACATGGAAAAGATCAGTGAGCCTTTCCTCCCCTTTCCCAAATACAAATCAGAGAGAAACAAAAACGCCTAAAGACTTGGGGGGGGGGGGGGNAAAAGAAGAGGTTAGGTTCATCTTTTGAAGTATTCTATTCCATAATCTCTCTGTCTTTCTAAATCTATCATTTCACTCCAGGATACAAACATTTCTCTTTAGGTATACAGAAGATAGAAACCACGTGCTTAAAGTGTCCCAGTCAGTGAGTCAACATCAGACTAGGAAAGGCTGTATTTTTATTTACAGAACACACAGTGTATTTGTCCTGTAAAAAAAACAAGTTACTACCTCCAAAATTTAAGACAAATCAATAGAGATGTAATGAAAGACTTCCTTTTTCCCCCTAGCATTTGAAGATTCAAACTTGCACTAAAACCCTCTTGACAGAGCTTAAAATTACGTTCATTTAATAAATTCTTTAGTCAGCACTAGAGTTATCCTTTGAATACACCAATTACACGATTTAGCACTTCTCAAACTGCTAGGGACAAAGAGACACATTACAGTATTTTGCCACATTTATTTGAGCCACAATAGATATTCTGTCTGAATATGGACACTGTTGATCTGTAATTGCAAAGCTGCCTGTAAGGCTGCCATTTCACCAAGGAATTTACCAAACACACAATTATTTTAACAAGAATAAAATACTCGAATGTAAATACATACAGGAGCCTGCAGTTGACAGAGAAGGCATCAAGTCTCCCAAGAGAAGTCTCAATTTCCTGTTAGACTTGTGTGATTTGCATTGCTGCTGTGACACTGGATGCCTTTCCCCCATTCAGAACTGTATTTTGACATAGCTATTTACAAAAATACTCATTCTCAACAACCAACTTTCCTGCTTTCTAGGGCTGCTGCTCTACTCTGACATTGTTATTGCAATTTGCTAGTGGAGTATAAAGCTGAGGAACAGAGGAGAATAAAGATTTTGATTCTCCTTCCTTTCTGTCTCAGTATATTAGGTTTTGTCAATTTCTAGTCCTTTTGAAATGGCTGTTTCCTCATCAAACCACATTACACACTCACTACCTCTCAAAAGCCTAAAAGCTAAGTCAAGAAAAATCAGAATAAATCAAAGCCCCAAAAGCAAAATTAAAGACCTCTACTAATGTTTACTCTCCTCTCAGATGATCAGTAAAAATTGGTATTAAAGCAAGAATTTTGTTTCTGAATGTCACAATATCTTGCTTTATTAACTGAAGTCAAAAAGGTGGCTGTGGGATACAGAAGGTCCTCACATGTATATTAAAGCAGTTTTAAAGGTGGACTGCAAACAGAAGCATGGAGCATATGGCCAGTTTTCAGGGCCACAGAGGCATCATTGAGTGAAACCACACAGGTAGGAGAGGCACAGCCTGTGTTTTTCACCATTCACAGGTAACCTGGAGAAAAGGTAAACAGGGACATGGTGTTCAGACTGCCAGCATCCAACACCAAAAATCTTCCACTTGGTAAGGTTAAGGTCTTACCAGTGAGACCAGTGTCACACTCCAACTGCTGAGCTACCCTGGGCAGCACAAGGGGTTCTGCTATTTTCAGAAATTCCCTTGGTGTAAATTAGGGTGAATCAACACCAAATGGCTAATTAGTTTATTTGAATAGAGCAGCAGTACATGAAAGCTTTTGGTCTCTCATGCCATAAGGATGAAGTAGTTTGAAGAAACAAGAGGGAAAAGAGAAAGTGACATTCCAGGTAGTACCTCACAGCAGCAATGCAGCTCTTGAGGTAGTTCTTTGGTGTTGGGTGCAGATCCAGCAAGGCTGTGATCACAAAGAAATGAGGAATACGCAGTCCTGCCTTCACAGAACTTTTCTTCCCATTGTTACCCTCCTTAACAAGCAGGCCTTGTCTCAGACTAGGGGTATCAGAGTCCTTGCTTCATTTCACACCTCTCCTCTTCAGGCAGGTATTTCTCAGTCTACACTTCAGGTTACAATGCTATCACCACACAAGGTTTGATACACAAAATCCAACAGGAAAGGAGTCAGGCTTCTACAAGCAGCGCAAGAGACTGCTAGAGGCTTCTTTTCCCCATCTTCTCCTATGTCATGAGCAGGCAAGATTCAATGAAACCACCAACAAACAAATTCAAAAGAGACCACTGGGTATATAGTTAGGCTACAATACAGTCTGAACAGGCTCAAAGTGATTGAATAAATTCACAATAGAGAAGTGACAAACAGGAGAACCACCCACA
Organism: Eubucco bourcierii; assembly: GCA_013396675.1. Lineage (NCBI taxonomy): Eukaryota > Metazoa > Chordata > Aves > Piciformes > Ramphastidae > Eubucco > Eubucco bourcierii. The sequence continues at coordinate 142,144 of VWZE01020518.1, forward strand.
TTTAAGCAGCCTGAGTGGCCATCAGAGGAGGCTGAAAGAATACTCCAGGATAGTGTATTACAGTATGCTTACTGCTCAGCACCCCACTCCAATCAACTGTAGAGGGACAAGCATAACCCTTCTCACACCCTTACTAAAAGCTGGGACATTAAAACAAGTGAACATCACACACATCTCAAGGTAAGGTCTTGCCACCACAGAGTCAGCAAGCAATTGAAACAAAGGCTAGAAGAAATAATCTATTGACAACAGTCAACAAAAGGTTTGTGAACCTCTTAATTTACTTTACACCTTCCCCTATCATTCGACTTCTGAGTAGCTAACTAATCTAGTTTACAAAGCCTTTTTCTCCCATTTTAATGTCTTCAAATGTTCAGATTCTGTGAAGACCTACCTCAAATCTTTGCCCAGCAGCAGGGCCCTGAAACCTACTTCTAAGCCAACAAGCCCACAGCTTCTTCAGAGCTGAAAAACACACAGCAAAAAAAACAAAACAAAACAAAAAAAACCACCCAAAAACAACCCCCTGACAGGCAACAGCAAAAGAAAAACAACAGTAAAAATCAAGCATTAAGGGTAAGTTTTAAACACATCTCCATTTCCCTTTAATAGATTTTCTAGAAGAAGAAAATTAACATTAACTATGCAATCTCTGCCAAGCACAACTTAGCCTGTCTCCAAAATTCTGGAGGGTTGACTTTCATAAATGACATTTTATGATGCAACACCACAAGAAGAATGAGAGAGAAAAGGAGTGAAAAGTTTTATACTTTGTTATTAGTTATCCACAAATACATAAAATCCATTAGTCTGTAATTTCTATCCTACCTTAAATGAGGGAATTATAAAAGCTAGCATATATTTGCTTGTCAAGGTGTTGGGGTTTGTTTGGTTGGTGGTTCGTTAATTTTCCACTGTTATGCAAATCACCTAGTACCTAACTTCAGATGCCACTATAAAAACAAGTCTTCATGGAAAAGGGTTTCACATTTTGATGCTTTGTCAAGCATGTCTGGAAAAAGCTTCACCTGAAAGATGGAGTCACGTACAGGGCAAGGCTCTGCATTTGGGGTAGGAGCATCATCTTCATAAATCCTGAAACTGAACTGGTTTTCCACAGTTACTGAGGTTCCTGAGAGGCTGGACTTCCCCAAATCAAAGGAAGGAGCTTGCAACCTAACACCACTCCTCCATAAGATTAGAGACAATTGGAGCAAAGCAGCAGGGAACTAGAGCGAAATAAAATATTTAGAGCTGGAAAATAAAATACACTATTGACAGACATGAGAAGATGTGTGTGCAAGACTGCTGAACAGTGAAAAGAGCACAGGCAGTGCAAATAGTCTAGTAAACATGTTTTGGGAAATGGTTAGAGTATGTGATCTATGAACTGCCAAATTATAGAGAAAGTCTGATAACAGTTAACTTGGAAGGTAGTAAAACGGAAAACATCTTAGAAGGGCAGTAAGCACGCAGTAAGACACAAGTAGAAGAGACAAATGGAAGATGATTTAAGATAAGAGCATACATAGCACAAGCTGTGGATAAACTTAAAATATGCTTGTTAAGCAACTCAGATCAAACATTACTGCATTGAAGTGGTAACCCTAAAACCAGAGTCACAGCCTCAGAACTCTGCTAAGAAGTTAAAGTTGCTGACTTGGATGACAGAGAAGCCGCTCCCAAAAACCTGCCAACTCTCTTCATGCAGTCTACTTGGTTAGTCATTGGCCACCTAGTTACTAGGATATAGAAGAGATAAATCCAACAAAACAAATTTGAGGGGAAAAAAAATGCAATTCTCTAAAAAAAAGGAAGAAAAAAAGAGTTAGTTGTAAGAACTGATGTAAAACTGCCCAAAAGGCAGGTATACTCCAGACTGAAACAAATGCAATTATTTAAACCCCAGCTGTGCAACTGGCTGTGAATCAGAGACACACTTGCACAGGTTGTCTGTCTTCAGCAGACTGTGGGAAAATGTCTGTAAAAGCTTCCTAGTTTTTCCTGTCCACATCGTAAAGCAATGTCTGGTATCTGAGGGATGTAATGTTTGTGTGGTGAAGTTGAGGTAGAGTAAACGATAGATATGCCAGATGGTTTGATGTCAAAACTAACCACTTCCATGAATTGGAGGGTTGGTGGTCTGTTTTTTTTCAAGAACCTTAATACCACATCACATTTTTTAAAAGAACTATTCAAGCAACACAGACATGCACAGTGGCATCACCTTAGTCTTCTTGCACTATGTTTTCATCATCTCAAATCTCTTGAGAATTTTTATAAAGAATATTTCTTAATTCTTTAAAAATCTCTAAGGCATAACCCCACAAGGACATTTATACTCTTATGTGAAAAGGTTTAGTGTCAGTACTGCTTATCTCTCAGCAAATGCTGACTGTAAATGTGGCTGAAGTCCTCTACATTGGACAGCAAGCTATAACTTTAACATTACACTGTTGTAAACGTCCACACATGCAGTTGCGTTAGGAAGAGAAATTGGAGAGGCTGATACTCTCTAAACTGGAAAAGGTGAAGGTGAGACAATCCAAATTTACAAAGCAGCAGTGGTTGTAGAGAGGCTAAAAACACAACACAAAATTGAAAATATTTAAAACGAGGGAAAGAATCATTTAAAAACAAGTGAAATAGTTTTTCATCCATCAGGCAGAGAATCTCCCTGAGCTTGCTGCCATAAGGACAGTAGAGATAGTCAGCAACATCAGCTCGGAGATAGTCTCAGCTACCTCTGTGCAGTCTTCTCTTGTCTTGCCAAAAAAGAGCAACCAAAAAAATACAAGTAAAACTTCCCTGTGACGGTGTGAGGAAAGAAAAAGCCATCAGAGATGCCGTTTGCACCTCCCTGATGCACATCCAAAGCTCATCACCTGTCTCTATCTCACAACCAGGCATGGAGTCCTGTGAGGGCCATATGTCCCACCATATGTCCAGACAAACACTGACTTGAGGGAGGAATTGACCCGTCTTCACTACAAGCTAATGCTGCTACAGTAGAACTTCCTAGATACATGTATTTTCACTGATCAGTTAGGAATACTGAGATTCAAGCTTTAATTTCCTCTGCAGCAATAGAATTAGGTCAGTTTGACTCGATTCAGCCCAAGATTTCTACCAGCTTTCTAGTTTCTTACATTTGTGTCTCCTAGGCATTGCATGGTAAACAAGGAAGCCAGGTTAACAGATGGGAGGGAATAAAATTGATGATCTTGGATTCATTTCTGCTAAACTGACAAGCCCATTTCTACAAACTAGATACTACATACATCATACAGCCAACAAGTTAAGCATTTTAATCCCCAAGTTACATAACAGACAAAGCCACCCAAAGAAATTAGACATACTGTTACCTTTGCCTCAAGGGGGAAAAAAAGTAAAGCCATAAGCTTCTTCATAACTACATATTTTAGAACATTACAGACACAGGACTTCAGATTTTTCATAGTCTCAGTCAGTACTTATAATAGGTAATCACCTCACTAGTTAGAGGTAAAGGAGTTGATTCATAAAGTGAAAAGTGCCCCTAATACATGAACATGTTGCAGCTGGTCTATATTCAGTGGTTTGTGTAATATTATATATTCCCCTTGGCTTTGTTTCTTCCACATTTTCCCTGATAGGAATAAAACTAACTTTGAAGTTTAATTAAAAAAAAAAAAAATAACCCACAACAAAACAAAACCATTAAATTAAATAAAAATCAAAATTCATTCCTTAACTAGATTGAGGAATAAGCTGGCATGACTATGAGAAGCAAACAAGCTTGAGGGATACAAGGTCTTGAGATACACAAATTGACACAGCTATTGAAAACCCCCCAGAGATTCTCTCCTCAGACATTCCCAAGGAGAAGATTCCATGACATTTTATGATATCAGAGAAAACAATCTGGTGTACTAAGTGTCAGAAATTTTCCTAAATGAATACAGAAAACATCTGACACACTTTGTCCTCAGAAAGAGAAATGGAAATTTTTATGCATGAACAGGAACGAGACCCAGGGCCACAGGCAGTGCCATATCCCCAATTCCGTCAGGAATTACTGAACATTAAAAGGAATGAGAAATTCTGATAGTTGATAAAATGTATCAGTGAAAAAGCTTAGAAACTAGGATGATAGACCATGAATTTCCTAGCATTAAGCTTCTTTAAAATCTCATTTTCCCGGAAAATATACAAAAAATCAAGTACTCAGTGAATTTTTAACGATACACATTTTGTCACACATTTTCAGCTGTGATGACTTTTTCCTCTAGAAATCGTTTGTGCAATCATGCTGCTAAATGCAAAACTAACAATGATTAGTGATGACCTTGTTTTGCTTTTTTGAACTAAAGTATGAAATCCATATTGGTTTTGTATTTCCTACAGCTGACTACTGGGCATCTTGGTTACCCCAAGGAGAAGATATTCACCAAGGCAGCTCAGGAGCTAAGAACAACTGGTTTTCATTATGGTCTCAAAAATGGTTGTATCAAGATAAGTCAGGCTTAAAAAACAACCTCCTTTATTTTACTTAGTTTGGAAGCAAGTACACGTGTGATGGTTTGGGAGTTCCCCCACCCCCCACACTTTGTAAAATGACCCAGACTAGCACTCAGTCGGCTGGAAGTTAAATGATGAAGCTATATTTACAGCTTTGCACAATGTACAGCAGATATTTACACTATATACACAATATTTACAGAAATATACAAGTAAAAGGTAATACAGCAACACAACTCCCCTCCCAGGAATCAGAGACCCCAGGAGGGGCTCCCAACCACCCTTCCACCTTCTCCCCACCCCTGTACCTTACCCCAAGGTTTGCCTTACGTGCAAGGTAAATTAGGAGGATCGGCCAGGGGGGATTAGAAGAAAAGTGGTTAGTGAGGATTAATCAGCAGAGGAGCCAGAGCCCAGAAGCTGCTAGATCCCACCAGCAGCTCCTGCTCCAGCAAGCGACAGAGAGCGACTGACTTATCAATTGTTTTGGTTAGTGTTCCCAAACAATTCTCCAGCAAGCGTATGAGTGAAGTAGACATCATGATGTTTTCCTTTCACAGCCTATAGTGCAACTTTGTCTATTAAAATATTCCAATTAGCCTCAAACCAGCACAACACGACATAACCAGCAGCAGTAATCAAAATTAGTCCAGACTGAAACAAGACTTCACATTCAAAAGTCTGGCTGCAAACAGCATCAACAAGGGCAGAAAAAGAGTACTGGATAGCACAGTGATCCATGAAATTAAAATTGTGGTAGTAAATCACATCTGTGTCCAAGTAACCTGTAGTACTTTATAAAACAATAGCAAATGGTTACACTTCTGATTGATAGAAAAAACCAAGGACAGGTAGAACTGTTAGCAGTGTAATCTTTTTTTCCTAAGGGAAGGGTCTTTTGTGATCGTTACATCCCGTACTGGCTTTCAAGCTTGTTAAGCAACTTCAGAGAGTCACTGATTAAAGGTATTTAGTTACGTGTTTGGAAACAAATCAGGAGTCAGTGTGGATTAGAGAGACCTAGGCCAACACCTTGCCAGGCTTACAAAGCAGCAGACATGCACCGACATCGGACAGAGCACAGAGACCTCTTGTCCAGACAGCAGCTGAAGCAATATACAAAACACCAAAAACACTAAACAAAGCACACGCACAAAAAACCCCAACAAAAACAAAAAGAAAGCTAACAAAAGAACAGTGCCACAAACAAATTAATCTGCATGGATACTCCTGAGACAAATTCCTGGATGTTTTGGACCATTAAGAATCACCAAACTGTTCTCTCCTGCAGCAAGGTACAAACTAAACCTGTCAGGCTAAGACAATTTACCAAGTTTTTTAACGACTGACATTAAGATTTATTCATCTTGATCAGTGCTTAATGAAGGGGATGAAAATCAGTCCATAAAAAAATAAAATAAAAATCTTGTGACCATCTTGTCCTGTGTAAAGCACAAAATACACAGCTTGCTTCTTGTTTTGTGATGTGACCCAGGAAAGAAAAAAAAAAATAAATTACTCTTTATGTTTGGGTTTTTCCTTCAAGCGAACAGTATAACAGAAGCTTCAAACAATTTAGCCAAAATCATTACTGAAGTTTTTTCATCCATTCAAGGTTCAGATTTTACTAAGTTTTGAATAAGTTTTCACACATACCACCAACAAAAAGCCGTTTCAAATCCAGCCACCTTAAGCTGAACCCAATGTTAGTGATTACAGACGAGGAAAAACGCCCAATCCATCTTTTACTGTTTCTTTCTCTGAGAAAAGCAGTATTTCGCATTACCCATTACACCTTGATTTTACCACACTTACAGACTGCAAAACGTTGATTAACCAACTTTAAATGTCTCTAGAACAGGTTGACTTCACATATACAAACTCCAAAACATTTGGAAACTGAAAGCATGCATACAATCAACATCTCTTTCCCATTTAGGAGTCCCGGATGCAACAAACGAGTATCATCTCCAAGTGCTACAACCCAGGACAACATAAGACAGATAAAACAGGAATTCCTATCAACTTGCTGAGAAAGCTACAATATCACAAGTTTGTAGGTGTGTATCAGTTTAAACATGATTTTTAAAAGATGATTGATTTCTTGTCAACCTCAGAAACCCCTACAGATGGTATTCCCTGTGTGAAGATGCACAAGCAGTGCCACAGAGGCGGTGACACATGTGACCACCGTGCATCACTTGCAGGTAGGAAACTTACTGCAGAGGACTTACTAATTTTGAACAGTAACAGACATTGCAGTAAAAATAAGCTGTTGTATCTATGGTTTTGCCAACGCTTATTACAGAGGACTTATCAAAAGGCCTTGCTTCACTGAGATTGCTGGCCTGTGCTCTCACAGAGGGGGAATGCTGCAATGAGCTGCTGGCAAGTTTGGTACCTAACAGACAGAACAGACAACAGCTCCAACTAGTCAACCGGTCAGTATGTACCCAATTAATAAGCTCTAAAACAAACTTGCACTGTCTGTAATTCATTATGCAGTCTAAGAAAATGTTACCATCAGTATCAGAACAGACTTGCCTTTTTATTTTTTTTTTAAAGGACACTAACAGTCATAAAAAAAATGCTGATATGCAGGTACTGTTATTGCTAACGAGATGTGCAGCCGAAAAGTCACATGTGGTAGGAAAGGCTACTGCTCTTGAAATGGTGCAAGCCCTTGTAGTAATTGAGCTTAACAAGAGAAAAGCAATTACAGATTTATGGTACTACCTTAAACATGAACACTGATACAGTATAAACCATTCTCTGCAAGCCTGCTATTTTAATCACTATTGCACAATGCATCAACTGAACATGAGCCAGCAGTGTGCCCAGGTGGCCAAGAAGGCCAATGGCATCCTGGCCTTCATCAGCAATAGTGTGGCCAGCAGGAGCAGGGAGGTCATTCTCCCCTTGTACTCTGCACTGGTCAGGCCACACCTTGAGTACTGTGTCCAGTTCTGGGCCCCTCAATTTAGGAAGGACATTGAGGTACTTGAACGTGTCCAGAGAAGGGCAATGAGGCTGGTGAGAGGCCTCGAGCACAAGCCCTATGAGGAGAGGCTGAGGGAGCTGGGATT
>VWZE01020518.1:149927-200507 GCA_013396675.1 Eubucco bourcierii
TGTGATACTGTGAACTCATTTTTTTCCTACATCCATTTCTTTCAGAAACTCACTTTCTCCTCATGCATTTTTCTACTCTAGTAAGGTAATAATTTCATTATTAAAGCTTTCTTTACTGAGTGATGCTAAATATGAAATCGTATGCATAACACTGTTACGCTGCACTGAAAAAGCTGCATCAATGACTGTATCATAAGGCAGAAGCATTACAGGCCAATACTGCACATCTTGAATGGTTTGCTTCAGCCCCGTAATTCATTTCCCTATTTTGAAATAGTTCATCCTAAATTTCAATATAGTTTTGAAGCAGGTTGTTGCTTTTAATGATCACAACCATTTTGAAACCAAGCCTTCAGGGCACCGTTATTAAGGGAGGAGAAATTCACTGCCCCTGCCACCAGCACACCTTGCCTCTCAGGCTCTAATTTTATAGATCATTAGAACCCTGAGACATTTTGTCACATTCCTGAGATGTGGCACTTCAGGGCTCTGCTAACACCTACTGTATATGGGATTATTCTCTCAAATTATGAATCTGAGTCTTCAGGGATATGACAAAATTAATTTCCAGTTTTAGTACCCTCCTCCCATCCACCTCTGCAAAGACACTCACTACCTTCAACTTTTCTTCTGCCTCTCTGCAAAAACACCAAGAAACTTTGAGTTAAAGTCCTGTGTTTCTTAAACATCAGCAGATAATGTACACCTGTAATACTAGTGTATTTGACATCACCACTTTTAACCTGTGTCCCTAAAAGCTCAGTATGCCCAAGAAATTTTTTAATACTATACAGTCTTACGTCCTTCAAAGACAAATACTGCATCCACCTACACAAGAGCATTAAATGGATTTCCTGTGGGTTCCCAACAAAAGCTAAGGTATTGCACAGAGATCAGCATCACCACATCACATGCAACAGCCCTGCCTGAAAACATCCTCACCTAGGTTTGGGAGTGTTGCCTTTTTTTTTATTACTATTTTCACTTCAATGCTATGAATCATCCTTTCTTTTCCCTAGAGTCTTTGTTCAATAGGATTTGCTTGAACTTCTCTTTGGCACCAAGCTCTGGCATGAAGCAGTACCAGCTGCTTTTCTGCAAAAACAAAAGCTACTGTCATATTTCTATTAATATACAAAGCAAAGATTTCCATAACAAATATGATGTAGCCACCAATACATTAAGTTTCCTCAATCCCTCTTGCTACTTCTTTAAAGAAATAGAAGCCAGTGGTCTTCCATCAAAATTAAAAAAATTAGGCATCTGAGATGTTCCTCTTCCTCCCTCTGTGCTCAAATACTGACAGGAACAACTCATCCAGTTTCTATGAATGATCAGGGTAGGATGCACTACAACCAACAAAACAGGTTTCCCATGTCAATTGTAGCTGAAGAAGCCTCAGCTAAGATTATTACCAGGACTCATGGCTGCTAGCAGCACTGCTAGGAACACTGCTAACAGTTCTCAGACATGTGAGGTTTTTTGGCCAAAAAATAGCCAACAGTTTTAAGTACCACAATCACCACTGGAAATCTCTGGTAGCTCCTGATGATGGTTTCTGCTCATGCTCACCAAAAGAAAAGGTGTCTGCCCCAGGAATTGTTTACTAATTTTTATACTTCCTTGACACTACAACAAGATATTTAAGAAGAGAACCTGGTTTCATTATAGCTAACAAAGTAGCTAAATGAACTTAATTCAACCTGTGAAAATTACCAAGCAAAATGCCATTAAACCTACCAAAACACAAAGAAAGAGGCTAACAAATTCCTATTTCACATGCAATTCCAAATTCCATAAAAATTAGTGGTGAGCACAGAGACATGACAACATGCTTCCACAATAATCCTAAAGTCCCAGTCCCTGGTGTCCTCCAGGCTCTGCTATTTGATTTGTTACCATTGTGTTTGGTAGTTCTTGAAAACAAACAAGAATAACTTCAGGAGAAGCAGCAGGGCAAGGAAAAAAAAAAACACACCTGTCAAATGTTTGTTTAATACTTGCAACAAACACCTACTTGTGTATGGATTTATTTAAAACCTGTACAAGAATTCTTTATTGGATTTTCTGCAAGACCAAAACCTTGGTCACAACAAGGTATGAAAAAGGTTACAAATACCAGGTCTGCAATGCACATAAATCTGCTAGAAGAAACCAGTAGGGCTAAAACCACAGAAATCAAGGGGAAAAACAACTGGATGGAGGGGAAGAAGAAAGAGAGAAGCCTGTCCAGTTCCTCGGCTATCTTGGATTTCTCAACACCACCATTCCCACCATTAAATGCTGAACAAGTAAGTGAAAGAGCACTGCCATCCAGCACTGAATAGTTACATTCCAGTAAAAGCTAAACTGGCAGGTAGAAATGTACTACCTGCAACAACCTTCACATTTCTTTGGATAATCTTTTCCAATTTTAGGACTTGGGAAATATTCAGTTCTTTACAACAGGAGTTGCTTACACTTAAGGTGATTCACTGTGTGCACATGGTAGGACAGAAAAATAAAAATCACACCAGTAGCCTCATGCTTTTCTGCAATACTGCAGGGAAGTGTAAGTTGCATGGAGAATTTTTTCTTCTTAATTGAGTTTACAAGTGCACACAATTTTTAAAGAGGTAGTAAAAAACCTTGAAGATTTTTTTTTTTCCCCCCATCTAGTAAGTGACAGTTCAAATTTAACCCTACCTACCTTATCAATAAATTATAGGTGGATTTTAGCTCTTTGAAGACTGGAATAGCAATTAAGTCAGGGTTGCCAATTACCAACATATATACATCTGGATAAACAACTATATGCACAGCAAGAGAACTGAATTTGGTGCCAGTATCTGTTTAGGAGTGCAGTTTATATGAAGGTACATTTCAAATCATCCTGAAAATGCATTTGTTTTTCAACCTGCTTCACGGGACATGAGACGCCCTGGTGGGTCAAAACTGCTCTACCTCATAGCAGGGTTTCTAACATGAAATCATCAGTTGCTCACAGGCATTTTTAACAGGATGTCACCACAGAAAGTTGCAACAGAGCAAAGCTGACAGCGAACATTAGAGGGTCAGTGGAGGAAAACTAAGACGATCTAGGTTATGCATGGCATGCACAGCAAAAGCGATCAACATTGGAAACCAGAAGTGCAGCCTGAGCTCACGCTAGGCACAGCTAGGGACCTGCCCGCTCAAGGCAGACAGACCTGGAGTGTAGCACTACAGTGGGCTGCCATGAGGAAGCAAGGAGCTATCCCTGACAAACACCAGCAGCAAATCCAAAAGCCTGCTGGCCAGACTGCTGAGTTTTGATTCTGAGCTGCTAATGAAGCCCAAAGACTTGAACAAGTTCCCTAATAATGTATGGACATGATATTCCTGGCACAGCAAAAGGTTAACATAATAACAATCAAGTAAGTGCCTTCCTATTCTGAACAATTAATTGCACAGATTTGGGCCATAAAAGTTAAAAAGTAAGTAAGTTCTGTTGCTTTTTTGAAGTCATGGCAACCCAGTTTTTCTACTCTCTGCTATATTAGAGACACTTATTGCTCTACTCTTAGGAAGTATCTTGGTGGAAGGAATAAGCTTTTTACACAGTCGTTGACAGCAACAATTTTTATCAATTAACTCAGTGACCCAAAGTTTTGTTACAATCATCCACCAGCACTGACTGTTGTTAAGGGTTTCAAAGTGACACTACAGTTCATTTCAAAAGTGTGGTTCAAGTAACTCTCCTTTAAAGAGAGGAAAGGAAGTTAAAATATCAGAACATATTTCTGGCCAGGAAACACAGAAAGGAATATGCCTGAAAAGAAGCACATGACAAATTCAAGTTAGTAAAAGCTAAATGAAGAACTAAAGTATTTTTAACTATCTGTAGCATTTACAACCCAGTATTTTTAAAATGCAGTGTATCTGTTACTGTGGCATTACATTACAGAAATAGAATTCATTTAAGCATAAATCTTGAAAACAAGAAATTGTTTTCTTAAGTGTACAGTGCAGTGCTCATCACCACATGAAAAAACAGAGCAGATGACACGGGCACTACCTGTCAGCACTGAGCATCCTCAGCTACTGCTCTGCAGCTTTAAAGAACTCCAACAACAGGAATTGTTCCAATGCAAGTATGATAAATCACAGTGAAGACTTGCCCATAAGCTAAATTAAGAGCTGTTACTACACCCATTAGTTGCACATATGCACTGCCTTGCTCATGCGTGCACATCTGCTGTACCTGAAATTTTCCCATTTGGAACAGCAGACTCCTTTGAAGCAAAAACAACAGCACAGAATCTGGAGCTCCAAACATTCCCTTTCTCCACTACATCATCTGATCAAGAGGAAAAAGACAGACAAATTGTCAGGGAAAAGAAAACATCAACTATCAACACAGATCAGAAGAGATTAAGTTTATTTCTCTTTTGAAATAATAGATAATGATTGGAACTACAATGACTTTCTAAGTAAAAGGTTACACATTACTAATTTCACAATAATTCAAAGGCTGTTAGCAAAGGAAAAGAAAAGAAGTTGCACTAGCATATTTGTTAGCACACATTGTTCAGCCGTGTTTCAAAGTGTGAGACTGACATTTATTTTTGCTGCTGCGGAGGTGTAGTTTACAATTCCACAGTTAAAAGCTGAAAATGTTTTCACTTAGCAATAAACCCAACATTTACTACAGTCATAGAATTGAGATTACACTCAGTTTAAGATTGCATCTCAAGGAGGAGTTTCAACACTTCTGCAAGATGAGAAGGTCATCATCTGTTTCCCACCATTACCTTACTCCACAAGCTCAGAAAGAGTAAGATTTAGAGCTGCAGAGCCTGGAAGTTTTGCACACCAGAAACCAAAGACTGTATACGCACAATACAATTATAGCAGATTCATGCTATGTATGCATTTTGTCTAGCAAGTCAGGGCAAAAAAGCAATTCAGACTGCAATTACAGACAAGAACTCAGTGTAAGATATGGGTGTTGCAAATGCTGGCATTCTCTGACAGCGAATAAGTTGCAATTTTGACCTGCAACTTGACAAAATCACCTAACCAAAGCAAATGGCAGACTGTAAATTAACGTTTGGAATTCAAACTCAGGAAAATATTGAAGGCATTTTTGTAACATTATGCTAACAGCAGCATACATCTAATGATGAGAAATATAGGTACCTATTTGCAGACTATCTATCATTTATATTCCACTAACTCTTCAAGAAAATAACAAAAAAACCCCAAACAACCAAAAGACACAAACAGAAAAAAAAATAAAATAAATCCCCAAACCCTAGCAGTTTCTACTGCCAGTGAAAGGAAGTCTTCTTGAACCGGTAGAACAAACAAGTATAATGGTCAACTTGCCCTTCATCTTAAACAGTTTCATCACATTCAAGAAGAAATATAGTGGGCTCAAAAATCAAAACCTGAAGGACTTCACACAAAACACGAGAAAGAAATTGTTGCTTTGTTTTAGACTTCAAACTGACATTAATTGGTCAACATTCAAAATGAATGTACTGCTGGTCAAACCACTCGAAATTCACTTATTTGGTGGCTTTTCCTCCTGCATGATATATATTTTAAATAGGCTTGGCTGCCCCATGAACTCTTACTTAAAAGGAAATAAAGATGGATGTTATTTTAGAGAGTATTGAGTTTTGTTTTTTTTTTTTAAACTTTCTGCCTAAAGGAATGTAACACAAAACATGACAAAATTATTAAGCTTAACCTCAACTACAGAAAAATTCTACACTGGCAACACAACAGCTAAGCTGACAGCAGAACCACCCAGCAACAGCACATTATCAGGACTGAGCCACACACATTTGTCTCAAATGTGGCAGCATAAGGCTCATCAACCAACAAAGACTCCCAGATTAAAAACAAAACAGGAAAGAAAGCACAAGCCTCCTGACTCCATAGACTCAAGATGTCCATAATCCTGGTTACCACCAGCAAACATGTTTAGTTAAGCCTTTCTGTGATCCTTACGCATCTGCTCAGCCAAGTCTGTGCAACTGATCTGGAGATGCTGCTGTTACAGATGTTCAGAGATGTGTTGGGAAGCACCTTTTTAAAGAGTCCCAGTTCAAAGGCTGGTTGTGTTCCTGAACAAGAAGCCACTTACCTCAACCTAAACAATCAGTCACTGAAGCCCAGTTCATCTAAATGAAAGTAATAGACCAGAACAGACCATTGTTGCAGACTTCCATTCAAGGTGATGAAAAAGTGAAAGATAATATACTTAGCATATTTAGACTAAGACAACGATATAAAGATAACTTCTCTTACGTTAAATACTCTCCATCCTGGTCTATAGGGAATGGAAAGAAATCAGCAACTCCAAAAGGAGAATGCACCTCAGCTCTAAGTCACTTATTTTACAAAAGGTTGCACTGCCTTTTTTGAGATTTACTCTTCCTCTGCTGCCTATAGAATAATCAGGTGGCCAGTTTGCACAGTAAAAACCAAGGCAAACTCCATTCATGATATTCTGGCTACAGAAAAAAAAATACATTATGACAGAAGCATCACACTTTCAGCTCATTTAAATAGAGAAGGAAATTAAAATGTGAAATAGAGAAATATTTCTTTCCCATATGTAGAAAACAGGCATTCAGCAACTCTGGCTTCTGAGGAAAAACCTTGTTGACTTGCAAGTTTGGATGAAGTGGATGAGAAGTTGTACACACTCACTACTTACCACCTAAATACTCTCCAATGACGAGCTGAACTACAACACTGTGTAATTACATGACTATATTAAATCTGAGACCTACAAGCCCAAAGCATCTTGTAGAAGAAAAAGAAAGAAAAAAAAAAAATCAATTTTGTTATTACTTCGTTAGTTATGGCATGGTATAATTAACCCAGCTCATTAAAGCTAAGACAATGAGTACAGAGCATCTTGTATAAACTTTATTGGCAATACTGTGTATAATTTGCATTTTGCTGAAAGGAGTAATGATTGCATCAATTTTCTTTTTAAAAAAGTGTAAGTTTCATAGTGTTTTATGCTAAAAGAAATCAAGATTTCTACAGAAAGGACTTTCTAGTCAATATTCACTGCAACAGAAGTCATACCAAAACCAGGCTTGTGGATCACTGGCTGAAGTAACCCCATCCTGAAGAGTCAGGTAAACTTCATCAACCCGTTCTCTAAACCTCCACACCAACATTCATCCTTTATCTGCTTCCTTCAGTTCTACTCATTTCTACATTAGCCATACCCACCACCACCCCACCAGTGTCTATTTATGTGTTGCTTTTCCCCCCCATTCACTTATACCTTCTCAGCAAAACCATCTTCCCCTATCCAAGGAAAAACACAGTGAATAAATTACTCTCTGCCGCCATCACACCGTTCTCCCTCTATTTCAAAATTCCTCTGTGAAGGTTCCTTTTCTTTGAGGTTCAAACTTGGCTGTTGAGAAAGCTGTTGTCTGCTACCTATAGCTCTGTGTAGAATGTTATCTCTAAGCACTTCCACCAATATCTCTTCCCCATGCTCATTTTTAATTTTTAAATAAGCTCTTCCTCCAACTTGAAAACAAAAAAAGCCAACAAAAAAAAAACCCTCAACAAACCAAAACATCAAAGAGAGTGCTAAGTAACTGCTTTAATTCCCATGCTACTTCATGCAATTTAAAAAAAAGCCCTCCATTCACAACTACTACCAAGATACTTTGGATGGAGGACAACTTCCTTCACTACTGAAGATTTATTAATCACTGGGCATAATTTCCAGGAATCACAGCAAAGGTGGTCTTGGTTATTGAAGAACACCATTCTCACGTTTCCAGGGTGGGGAGTTCAACCAGTGATTTAAGATGTCACTGAAAACTAGGAAGTAACTAGTATGACTTCTGAAAAACAAGTAAAGCATATGCAGCATTCAGAAGAGTGCTTAGAGTTGCAAATGGGAATTGTTAGTTTATTAAAAATAAATTGCTTCTTAGACATTAACAGTCTGTGTGTCTTGTCATGCATAAAATTTCAATCCTGTTTTATTTGTCTCACAGTTATATGAATTGTTTACAATATTCACTGATTACAGTTATATTAGAAAACAATAAAACAAGGAGTATGAAAAGCAAGTCCATTATTTAAACCTAATGTTTAATTTTGCTGTGCTTCAATATTCAGCAATATTAGTTGGGAACAAACAGGTTTTGCGCACACCATTTAAATAGTGAGAACAAAGGAACTTGATAGGCAACAGGAAGTGCATATAGAAACAAAAAAATGAAGTGACTGCATTAGAAGTCATAAAGTATTTTTAAAAGCATCATTAGATTTAGAAATGTATCAAAAATTACCTCTTCTGGAAATATCTATAGAATTACACAACTGAAATTACAAAGCATGAGATTGCTTTATAAAGGACGAGAAGACTGGAACCTGAAACTTCTTGTTACAGTTCAAAAAAGGCAACTCTTATGGAAGTGCACAGCTGCGTCCAAGTGAAAGAGATAGGCAGCTCAATGCCTTGTATCAGTAACATATGGCTTAAGGCAGGTACAAAGAGATTTACCTCCCATGTGATCCATTAAAATCTCCAGATACGTTTAAAGCTCACGCTGTGGAATTACAGTAATGGAAGCGTCCTGGGACCTCAAAGCTCTGGACCACAAGTGTCTTTTGTTAAGAAAGCTGCCAAGGCTTAAATTTCCATTTAATATCAGTTTTCTGCAAAAATATAGATAGCCTATCTAAAACATATGGACAAATATGCTTCTTAACATAAAGCTTTTTTTTAAAATGGGGGGTGGGGTGGTTATTAACATGTTAAACATATTTCAAAGTGCTTTGCTTCTCCCATTCGGGAGGGCCACAGGAAAGAATTTCCTACTACTTTTTGGCTTTGGGTACTATAATTTTCAAGTCCTACTACTTGCTCTCACACAGTGTGAAACATACAAATAAAATCTTTCACAGGAGTTGAAGAAACAGCCCCTAGATCATCCAAGAACAATAACCAATACTGAAAAGGAGTTTTCTTTTAATACTTGCATAAGGAAGTGGAAAATGCAGAGAACTTGTCCCATACCTCTATAGTGTGCTATAAGAGCAAAAGTTTCCTGAGTTACATCAAGACTCTGCTTTTCAATCTCTCAGCTGAACAGCGTCAATACAACAAATGAAAAATTCTCCTGAGTGACAGCTGAAGACGCAGGCCAAGCATCTGACAATCACTGTCAGTTGTCCTGGTTGCTCTCTGCTTTCATCCAAGCTACTAGATGAACAACTCACATGTCTCTAACACAGAAACCTCAACATTAAAAGTTACCAGCAAAAGAAAACCCAACAGCTCATTTTTGTCTCCTACCTGCAGCTTTTCAGATGGGCTTGGCTGCTTTACAGTCTAAGTTTGACTGTAACTCAGGAGCAAGCTTAGTTGTACAGAGGCCAAGCTGACAGATTTGGAAGTTGACCTCTGTGCATGACACTTGTAACAACCACTGTGCTTTCATCCCAGCCCACAACACTGCCAGTGTGAACTGTGATTGCCACTTGCCCAGTGACAGTTGGGTGGGGGTAGTTTTTAAAATCAATACATGAAAGTTGGAGGTTTAATACACACACACACATAAAAACACATGTAACTTGCATAATTATCAGGTTTGCCTGTGTCGACGTGGAATGCAATGACTAAGGCAGTGCTGCATGTAGGTAAATTCTATGCAAGCTTTTCCTAACCATGCTCCCCAGATGCTGCCTTCTGCACGAGTCTCTGAAGAGACTTCCATTAAAACTGAACATCTGGAAAGAATTAAATTGGAGACAAGTAGTTAAGATGCTACATTAAGTTATCAGTTGATTATAAACCCATCCTATAAACTCCTCCTGCACTGCCCTGTTTCCAGACTCCTTTAGGAACCTGGCAACTCCCAAAAAGTCTGTCAAGTTCTCTGGAAAGGGAGGCTCTCTCCTTGCTTACAACACAGAAATATTCACTGGTTGTTAATGCTTTATGAAAATTTGGCTGGTGAACATCTAATCTGTAGAATTAAGCAAGAGCTCAAGATTGTAACAGGTTAATTCACAAATTCATCTGAAGTTTTGCATTTGAACTTCCTTCCTTAGAATAGGAGCGCTTAGGTGCAAAACTCATACCATGCAGTAGTTTTCAGTTCCAAAATTACAAGTGTTGAGTAACTTGCTATTCAAGGTAGAAAATGCAAATGCTCTCACCCTGGCTGCTTGACAGGCAGAAGCTGTACAAGGTCGGACCATGCCTCAGCTCAGAGCTAGTGCAGGCAGCATGTTGCATTACTGAGCTCAGTTGCTATGACTATTTTGCTCAGAAGAAAGCTCCAGAGTCTTCCCCTATGACCCAGTTGACATTTTTGTGCTCTCAAATTTATTCCCATTTCCAAACCATAACTTCCTGCAAGCACACTCCTCAGAAACAAGAGTATGTACACCACAGTTTTGTCACATCTGCACCGCACCTCCATCCTCCTCCTCTCATCTAGGGGATGCATCTCCAAACTGTCACCTAGACAACTGCATATTTAAAGAATAAAACTATCACAGTGATTTATGAACACCTGGAATTCAAAACACAGGTATTTCTAAAGAATTTGGTTACCTGTATACAGTAAGATACAAAAAAGTGAGTAATAGCTTCTGAGGCAATAGCATGGAACATCACCCTGAGGCTTCCTACTGATGATGACCACGCACCAACTCTCAGCTCACGGCATGCTAACACAACTGAAAGCCAGAGTTTTGCAGTCACCAGCCAAACAAACATACATTGCCAAAAGCTTTCCATGACCACAGAAGATTTCATGGACAGTCAAGGAAAGCCTTTTTAATCAAGCTGAACTGTTTAAACTACAAGAGAAATAAACATCATTTAAGAAGACCAAGTTATACCACTGTTTCCATCCCTCTTCATTACACTGTAATCTCAAACCTATCCTCAGTCTTACAGGAATTTTTGCCTTCACATTTACACTCCAATGCAATGTTTGCTGTATATATACACATCACACCATTTGTGCCAAAGAAGAGAGACCAAGAAGAATATTCTAGATGTACAAATGAGGAAAAACAACCAAAAAAGTCTGCATACAGTTACCAAACAAGCTGCTTTATGAAGATATTTTTGAAATGTTAATAGGTACTTTCCTTAGTACATTAAGATAAAAGAAACTGTTGAAGTGTTTTACAAATAATTGGAGTTGCCCAAGACAAGCATCTAAGACTTCCATGGAGACAAAGAGTTGGGATTATTCTGTCTGGAGAAGCAAAGGCTCCAATGAGACCTTACTGTGGTCTTCCAGTATCTCAAGGAGGCCTACAGGGGACCTGGTGAGGGACTTCTTAGGACGTTGGG
Organism: Eubucco bourcierii; assembly: GCA_013396675.1. NCBI lineage: Eukaryota > Metazoa > Chordata > Aves > Piciformes > Ramphastidae > Eubucco > Eubucco bourcierii. The sequence goes on from VWZE01020518.1 coordinate 161,263, forward strand.
TAGTGACAGGACTAGGGGGAAAGGAGCAACACTAGAAGTGGATAGTTTTCCACTGCATGTTAGGAAGAAGTTCTTCATCATATTGGTGGTGACACATTGGAACAGGTTGCCCAGGGAGGTGGTAGAAGTCCCAGACCATGAAGGTTTTTAAGGTCAGGTTGGATGGGGCTCTGAGTAACCTGATGTAGTGTGAGGTGTCCCCATCCATGGCATGGGCATTGGAACTGGACAATCTTTGAGGTCCCTTCTACCCCTGACAGTTCTGTGATTGTGCAACTCCTGGCCATTCAATGGAACATAACCCCATCCCAACCTACCTCACAGCAATCACCTTTTTTCCACCCTTTGCCTGGATTTTAGTGTTGTTAGAGAAGGGAAAACAAATACATTAAGGAAAAGGTAAATGTTCTTGTTAACTGTAAGCTCTAAGGCTTTACAGTAGACTCAGAAAGGAAAGAAAACCAAAACACGACAAACAACAGAGATGCCCATATGGTCAAAAGCACAGAAAACAGAACAGATTCAATGTAACTCTGATCCCACATGCCTGCATTCAGATCATGTACAAGACTTAAAAAGGCCGAGGAAAAAAGTTACAGAGAATTAAAAACATTTAAGGAGAGCCTGATACAAAGATAAGGCTCAAGAAGTAGTCATTGTGTCAGAAATTTTACATAACTCTTCAATTAAATTATGAGCTTAATGAATAAAAATGCAGGTCATTTGTTTTCTTGCCTGTCAACTTCATTAGCAAACCAAGGGAAATTATTTATGCATATTCAAACTTCTTACTTGTACATCTGGCATAACTGAATACACTCTTGAATTTGTTGATAAATTTTTCCTTCTCAAGGAAAATAAATTATTCTAAATATCTGGCAATGATATCTTAATGACTAGTTGAGCATTACTATTGTGAGGCAAAAAAAAAAAGTTTCCATTAGAGAGAACAGGAAATATTTATGTAACTTTTAATAGTGTCATAACAAAACCATTCCCTAGTGCCACCACTCTGTTAATGTACAGTGTTGGCAGTATCTTGATACCCTGCAGAACTTCTGCATCAAAGTTCAAAGAGAGTGATCTTGCTTTGCTACAGAAATTTTAGAAGAAATTGTCATAACACATATTGCTTTAAAGATGGTTTTAAATTATTCAGACATTTCTGTTGTTGATTCCTTGCAAAAGCACCCAGAAGTCTCAATTTGAAAGGGTAAGATCTGACTAACAGAAGCCCAAGTATGTGCATTCACAAATCCTGTTCTCATTTGGAAATATTAAATTTCCTATTAAGTCATATGAAACTTCAAGAGAAAACACCTTGAAAATTACCATTCCATGGAATTATCTCTGGTTTGAGAAAACTGTATTGGTCAGAGAACAAATTTTGGGCATTTCCTCTCCAGAATAAGTGACCACGGTTAGCTCTTCACTTTCACTAAGAGGAAATAGAAGGAGGAGATGAGATTTAAACCACACTTTTTCGTTTTAGTGCAGCAGACTGTACTGAAAGGGAAGCAGAGAGAAGCTTCAATACAAAGAAAACTGCAAAGAACCAGAACAGATGGTTCCACTACATCTCTTGTCTCTGTCTCATTAACTTCTCCCCTACAAAGGATTTCTGCCCTCCAAAGCCCTTGCTACCTGTCTCGCTTCCACAGAAATCTCATCAACACCACCAAAGAATGATTCCAAGGAGCTCTGCTGAGCTAATGTTGCCACCACCACAAAAAGTAGTAAAGGGTTTTAGGAAAACCTACTATACTACTTCAAACAATCTTTTTTTCTGCATGTGTGTCTTTTTTTTGTCTTCTTTTCAATCACTTCACATAAAAATGAAAGACAAGTGAGAAGCTTAATGCTTACACACAAACAAATGAATTCATTCACATCTAGGTACAAGTCTTTTCTTTAATCTTCCCCTTCTTTCCTCCCATGGTGAGAGTTATATATGTAAAAATGAGTGCACCATTCGTCCTGGAGATTGGCACTGGACTGACCAAAATCACAAGGGAGGCTGACATGAATACCCAAAGAAGCTTGCAAGGTTGGAAAGAAAGGTGACTTGGGGCAACGAGCATTGAGCTGAGCAGATGTGTTTTCTCATCAAGTAGGTAAGCTACGGAGCTACCCAGATGTAGGCAACACTCCATTAAACTATTTTTCTTAAACATCAGTTTAGACTTGCATTATCTCAGATGTCCTTGTTACCATGACAATACACTTACACTGTGAATGGCTCTAATACCATTGAACTGCTTATTCCGCAGTTTCAACTGATGAATTAGCAAGAAGTTTTCTCCTCCTTATATATACAAATATAGCACAGGTATGCTTGCATCTTTAGCACCAGGAAGGCAGGGAAGAGTTACTCTGTCATACACCCTGTCATAACATTGATTCATCAGATATTGCTGCAGAAGCAGGTCCTCTGTTTATGGGATCTCCAAGAATAGAAATATAAAGAACGTCTTTGAGGTGGCAATGCTACCGTGCAAAGACCAAAATAACCTCCGAAACAACAAATACTAGCAGCTAAACCAGGAAGTATTTCATCACCTTCTCATGCCACAATTAGAAAAAGTTCAATTTACAAACATGTTAGAGTATAGTTACTATAACCAGGTGGGCATGAAGGCAGCAAATAAAGCCTCAGTCTAAAGCCTTCTTAGGGTTGACTCTGCCAATCCCATGAATCAAAATTTCACCAGTTAACAAAAACGAAATGTTAGGGATGATCAACGTTGAAGTTTACACTACAAAGCAAGTGAGGTCTCCAAAATAATACATTTTCCCTCCAACAAAGGAGGTTTATTGGGAAGTGTTGGTCTCTTCTCCCTGGTAACAACAGGACAAGAGCAAACAGCCTCAAGATTCACCAGGGGAGATTTAGATTAAAATTCAGAAACTTCTTTCCTGAAAGGGTCCTAAAAGACTGCAACATGCTTCCCAGGGAGGTGCTTGAAGCCCTATCCCTGGGGGTGTTTTTTGAGGCAGAGATGTGGTGCTGAGAGGGTGGCTCAGAACTACATAATGATTGGATTCCATGATCTTAAAGGGCTTTTCCAAACAAAACAATTCTGTGATTCTAAACATGACTTGAGTCTTTACCATGCATAGTGAAATGCACCTGGCAAAGCTACTTTCATTTTACTTTTTAAAATATCAACAGTTCTTCAGCCTCAGTAACAGTTCACAGAACAGCAGTTTGAAGCACAAAATACATGTGATTGGCAGGAGGATGAGATCAAAGCTAAAACCCGCTAAGACGATTGCTTCCATGTATGGTTTGGATTTTTTTTTGTTGTTGTTATTGTTGTTACTTGGTGTTGTTTTGGGGGTGGTAGTTTTGAGGAGGGGTTTCTTTTGGTTTGTGTTGTAGTGGGTTTGTTCTGGGTGTTCGGGTTGGTTTGGGGTTTTGGTTGGTTGGTTGGTTTTTTTTTCATATAGTGTCTTAAACTGCCTTCTAGCTCTCGTCATCACTAAAACAATGCTAATAGGAGCTGTAGTGAAGCCTGCCATGTCAGTACATTAGCTGTTGAAGTTATGTATTTAAAGAGTTATTGGTTTAATTCAACCACTTGCTTGCCATCTGCTACTTACTTGTGGTTTATGCATTTTAATTATTCTGGAGACTTTAAAGATCTCTACTTTTTCATAACCTTCTGTCACATTCTCAGTTATCAAATCACTCAGAAAACAGCCTAAGTTTTGGGCAAACATTACATAAGACACAGGGAATGAAGACAACGCATAAGATTATTATCCACCTTCAGCACAAAGACAGTACTGGTCACAGCCAAGAAATATTCCTCAGGTGGATGAAACCACTTCTTGTCTCCTCCCTTCCAAGTTTTTTAAAAACCAGTGATAAAGATATTATCGTACTTCTACCCTTATGTTCATTTTTTTCTAGAAGCACCTAAGACTAGTTTTCTCCTGACTTGTGCTTTCATAATCTGCTCTTTAAAATCACAAAAGTTTATATAATGAAAAGATTAAACTGAAAATACAAGTTATATAACTACAAAGATGCAGACAGAACAACTATTAATAGCCAAAAAGAGATGTCGGCTTATTTTTTTCTCATAGTAACTGCTCAGGTGATAAAAATACGTTCTAACCTTTAGGAAGAACCACCACCAATGTAGGTTACTTCATAACATTACAGAAAATACATTTGCTTCTTGTGATAGTGAGTTTTCTGATAAAGAAGGGTAAGGTACAAAACATACACAGCATACACACAAGTAAGCAACTGCACTGGCAACCACAACATTTTTCTCTGGACAGCCCTTCATGGAAGAGCAGCTTCAGCAAATGTCACTTCAGGCAAGTTGAGTTTCGTAAGTACCCACATCTTAAGACAAATGATGAGCCCATACTGCTCCCAATACTTCCCAAAGCTATATTAGCAGAGTTTTATAAAGCAATCATTCAGCATTTCATACATGCATAATAAAGGAGATGATTATTGGATTGTGGAAGAAAGCCACAAGCAAAAAGGTGGACAACAATCTAATCATTATAAGAGGTATAGATTCCACACTCATATATAGCGTGACTATGCAAGATGAATTTTTTTAAAAGCACTTTATCTCCAGCTTCATCCATAATGCATCCAAGGACCTTCTTCAGAGGCAGTGATACAGATGCATCTTTTTCTCAACTCCTAAAATAACACAGAAGATAAAGGTGCTCAGTGCAGAACCCCCAAAGTTGAATTAGTTTCATGTTTTGAAATCAAACGCGCTTTGTAACAGCCACACAAAAGCACAAATATCTTCAAATTTGAAAGCTGGAATCGACAGTTTTATCAAAAGTAACCACGAAGTCCTAAACTCTGACTGATCGTAGCACACCACATGCATTTTGGAGAGGCAGAGAGATAGAAGCAGCAGCTGACAATGAGGAGAAAGCAAGATTTAATTTTATGCTGTATCCACAAATACTAAAAAGAAATCAGTCTCTGTTCATCCAACATATTCCCCAAAACAACAATACTCCTTCCTCCTCACCTGTTCAGGGGGAGGGCTGTGACCCTATTCAGTGAGCACTAGAGAGACAGTCAGAAAGCTACTTGGGTACTTTGTGATGAATAATGCAAGTGTGTGTGTGCCATAGCTTCCAGTCAGCACGGGAAAAATACACTTGGAGAGGAAGATGCAGATATTTTCAACAGTAAAAACATCACTCCATGGACAGTCATGGCTGCCAACATCACAAAACCTACAAATTACGGTAATATTTTGAAATATTATCAAATGGAAGGGGACTTTTTCAGTCATTCAGGGAATTAAGTAATGTTTTGAACTTACTAAACCACCTTTTCTCTAAGCACAGCATTTATATGAGTACATGGAAGGTAACCCCAACACCGCCTGAAAAAGACATTTGCATCACCTTATTAAGGGCACCAAATCAGGTTTCTCTCACACAACGGTGACAAGATACCTCCAGAAAAATCTTGCCTCACTTTCTCATGACACCCAGTGCTCCAGCACATAGTAGTAAGTTATCCACACTTTTACCTTTCAAATGGTTCTACTACAGAGAGGCACAGCTCTGTGGCATGTGAAGGAAGGGGATAGACATGCCTGTGTGATTACAGAACACTCTTCATGGAAACAAAGGGTTACTGTTTCAGCTCAGGCAAGGGAATAAACAAAATTCCAGACAACTCTTCTTCCTACAGGAGTCCAGAAGGCAGCACGAGCACATCCCATCCACCATCAGAAACTTGGACAATTGAGAAGGAGGGGGAAGTTTCTGACGCATAACGAAAGAGTCTACCCCTAACCTTCATTAAAAGTCAATGGGATTTCAGCTCCTGATTCTCATTATGGCTTTTCAAAGTCCTCCTTTTGTGCTTCCACAGATGAAAGGAAAAGCTTTGATGCCTGAGATGGGCAACAGCCACTTCAGTTAAGGTTGACAAGGAACAGTGCAAATTTCTTTCTTCCCTTATCCTGGGGTTCTATTTGCACAGTATTGATCAGCCAATAGGAAATAATCAAATTATAGCAGAGCCACAGTTGAGATCAATCTGTTCTCAGATACAACCATGACCTCTCACCACCTGCAATCCGGAAGCTCAGGGGGTTCTTTCCAGCATGAAGTAGCAAATACTTATTTGTTCAAGTGGTGGTATGAAACGGAGGAGCGTATTTGTTGTTTACCAGCAGTACACAAAATCCTCTGCTTTACTTCTCAGTGCGAATTACTCAATACTTACAAGATCATTCGATGTACAAGTACTGAAAGCTCAACAATCTTACTGAAGAAACAAGATGTGCGAACGAAACACTAGAGTTCTTCTTTTGGCACCATTTGAAGACCTACCTCCTTTATAATCATGATTTGACCTGTCTCCAGGTCACGATTCAATGCTAAAATTCCAACATAAATCTAAGTAACTACAAAACTCCAGCACAGAGTTTCTGCCTAAACTTTTACTTGCTATTCCAGCATGGAGTTTCTACTTCAATTGTGCTTTATTTCCTACTTGGTGTTGGTAGCCCTGAAAGCCCCTAAATCTCAAGCAAACAAGAGAACTTCTACAAGCTTTAGTGTTGTCATAAACAGACATCCACATTCATTTTAATTGTTCCAAAATTAACAATAAATAAAGTCCTGTTTCAAAAAAGGCAATTTAGAAGCTTTTTTCCCCGCTAAATTTCCACAGTAAAAAAATTCCAAGATGAAATCACTCATAGGAAGTAGAAACCAATCCCCAGAAGCATACTGAAAAACAAGTCATCCAGGACAGCATAACCAGCTAATCCATGACTGCTTGGATTTGTTGGTTTGAGGGACTTGTGGGTTTTACTGATTAACATAAGTTTTGCAGATATTGTTAGCAGCCTGGGCTGGCAAGTGCAGTTTGTCATGGTGTACTTTTGAAAGCCAGTATGAAAACACCCTGGCATTCCAATATGAACTTCACAAGGAGTCATCTTAAATGGGCTATATCCAGAGAAACAACACAGTACTTCCTTCTGCACATCCTGTACTTGTTGAAAAAGTGATGGTAAAAAAAACATGTGTACACAAATATGCCATTGTGGAGGCAGGGAATTAATGTGGTCAAGACAGGAATTATAAAAACAGAATTATTTTATTTTCCTGAAAATCCTACTCCCCCCCCTCCAATTATATATGAAACTAGTTTATATTTAGTCACAGGTTCTAATTCGATCAGGAATTCCTCAATAGGATGCTATGGACAAATTTAGAGATGTAGCAAGTCAGGAAATGGAAAAGGCTAAGCTATAAACACAACTTTACCCTACTATCAATCAGGTTGAGCAAAGAATGAAGGGACAAGCAGGTTTTACTCACAAAAGTGAGATGGACATTCAGCAATGATCCCTTGCTGGATTTCTCTGTGGTTTGGTTGCCTTCTGATGCTGCAAGTGATACCTGATAATCTGGATCCACATGGCAGAAAACCAAGGTGGGTGGCAAAGCTGCCAAAGTCAGAAGTGTCTCAAAACATGACTGCCACAAGACAGGGATTCATGGAAGCACCATTGCCTTGGCAGCGGAGAGCCAAACTGTTCAGGTCTCCCCAGTTCGAAGTATCAGCCAGGAAGTTGGCTGTAGTATGGTCCAAGAGCAGCTGGGTCCAGGTGCCGCCAGGAGCTCTCTTAAAAGGACCCCAGGCCTTGCCAAGCTTGCAAACTTACACAGAGTGGTGCAAAAGTGGGGAGAGACCCCCAAAGGCAGGGACTGTGCAAATCCAAGAGCCGCGTAAAAAGGTTGGAGCCATCCAAAAGCAAGGATGGTCCAAAATGAGAACTCTTTCAAGGCAGGAACCCTGGTGTCTGCTCCCCTACTCTATTTATGCTTTTCTAGACAAAGTGTCCATTTGCCAATTTGTACTGGGCATGAAAACCCAGCCAACCACCAGCCTGATAACCAGCACAGGCTTCCACATGGGTCAGCACACATGTGGGACAAGGTACCTTTTGCTCTTCCCCTTTCAAGCCTGCACGGCTGGGGCGGGGTGGGGAAGCAGTTTTCGTGCCTTCTCCCCATTCAAACCCACAGAGTGGAGGGAGAAGGAAAGAATTTGGAGTGCTCCAGAACATATGCACAACTCTATTTTAACAGTTATGGCTTATTAATGCATCCAAACAGCAAAACCCCAACCAATATCATGTGACGGTTTGGGAGTTCCCCACCCCCACACACTTTGTAAAATCACCCAGACTAGATTCAGCCGGCTGGAAGTTGAAAGATGAAGCTCTATTTACAGCTCAGCACAATATACAAGCAGAGATATACACTATATACAGGAATAGTTACAGAAATATACAAGTTAAAGGTAATACAGAAACACAACAGCCCTCCCAGAAATCAGAGACCCCAGGAGGGGTTCCCAACCACCCTTCCACCTTCTCCCCGCCCCTATACTTTACCCCAAGGTTTGCCTTACATGCAAGGTGAGTTTGGAGGATCGGCCAGGGGGGTTAGAAGCAAAGGGGTTAGTTAGGTTACTCAGCAGAGAGGAGAAAGCAAGAAGCTAGACAGCCCGAGATTGTCTGTGCCTGAATGTCTTATCTATGTTTTGTATGCTTATTCTTAAACATCTTAGTAAGCCTATGAGTGAAGCCGACTTCACCATTGCTTCCTTTTCACAGCCTATAGTATAATTTTCTCCATTAAAATATTCTAATTTCCCTCAAACCAGCACGTATCACATCAATTTTAGTCATTTGGCTATTTCTGTTTCTAAGACTGCAGACTGTTTTGTGTCCCTGCCTTGGTTGGCTTTAGCTACTGGAGTACGTATAGCTAAACATCCACACCACTCTACAACATTCAAGATAGCTACACGATGCTGAAATAATTGAACTGTCATTACAAGGCAACTTCTGATCATAAAAGGAACAGCTTATGTACAATAGGTGGACTTAGTTTATGACATTTATTGCTACAAGAGAAGGCCTCAGACATCAGTGCTATTGCAAAGAAATGTAGAAGCACTTCCTGCCTTGGTGAGACCACACCTGGAATATTGTGTACAGTTTTGAGCTCAGCTGTTCAAGAGACAGGAATCTGCTGGCAAGTGTTCAGTAGAGAGCTATGAGAATATTAGAGAACTGGAACATCCGTCCTATGAAGAAAGACTGAGAGGTCCAGGACTGTTTATTCTGGAGAAGACAGAGGCCATCACTCCACATGAATAAATACCCAAGGGGTGGGTGTCAAGATGAAGATGATAGTCTCTTCAGTGGTGTTCAGTGACAGGACAGGGAATAGGCAAAAGTAGTGGCACACAAGATGTTCCACCTCAACACAAGGAGACACTTTACAGTGAGGGTAGCAGAGCACTGGAACAGGCTGCCCAGGGAGATTGTAGAGTCTCCTTCTCTGGAGACTTCCAAAACTCACCTGGATGCATTCCTGCATGGCCTGCCCTAGGTGATCCTGCTTTGGCAGGGAGGTTGAACTCAAATCTCTGGAGATCAGACTCAATCTCTGGAGGTCCCTTACAACATTTAACATTCTGTGATCTCTCCATGCTTTATGAAAATTCAAATTCATTCCTCATAAAACGCAGGGAAAGGAAACTTTGTTCATCCTGAGAAGCCCAAGTAGTTTACTTTTTAAGAGCAAGGGATATCTACTCCATAATGAGGTCTTAAGCAACCTGGTCTAGTGGGAGGTGTCTCTGCATATGGCAGGGGCAATTAGTGCTAGAGGATCTTTAAGGTCCCTTCCACTTTAAGCAATACTATGATTCTCTAATACTCATTTTAAGAGGAAATGCCTTACCAGGTAAGACTAAAGGTCTGCCTAGCCCAGGAAGTCCTCTTGGCTGGGAGCAACAGGGGACAAAGTTCAGCGAGCACCTCAGTGTGTTAACTACTGCAGTTCCTTCCTCTTGCATTCGTCCTGTATCCAAAATTGCTCTGTTAAAGATGTTAGAGTGCATGTTTCTGCCCAGTCCTTTTACTATCCATTTATGACCCCTTCACTATGAATCTATCTAATCACTTACACAATAAGAAGATTTACAGGTTGAGAAGTTTAACACTAGAACTACTCTGTTCTCGTGAAAGGTTGAGATCTGCCAGCCCTCCCACAGGAAGTGAGATGGCCAAAACCTAGGAGTTTGGTAAGAAGGTGGTCCAGGAATTTTACAGCAACAGCAGACAACTTAAAAATAAATTCTGTACTATGCAAGTTGGCAAGAGGCTGCTTCACGATGACAGACTCCAAGGTCCCCACATTTGTAACACAGGATATAATGCTGCACTTCCCCTGCAAAGGCTTGGGGAGCACTGAATAGACAGAGGAACCACCATGGCCAAGTAGCAGCTAACTCCCTCAGTAGAGTAACATGTGAAGAAAGCACTGAGTCTATTATGCTTGTAACTGTTTTTTTGTTGGGTTTTTTTTTTTTAATTAATACTTGGAAGATACTTTTACTGAAAATGAAGCACAGTAATTGCATTTCCTCTCTTTTTCTCAATGCACTCAGTGTCAAAGGATTTTATTTTTTATTTCCTATTCTACACATCGACCATTTCAGAGTCATCTTCATGAAAGTCTCATAAACTAACATTCTGGTCAGACAGGCCGTCTCCCTCACAGTCTGAGGCAACAAACTAAACACCACCTGAGTGAGCACCTGCTATGACTAAGAGCTACCCCAATCCCATGGGGTTATTGGTGTTGTTTTAGATTGCCGTTCCAATTGGTTAAGTTAGTCTCTCATGTAGCTGGTGTTGAAAGCTTGTTGTGAACAGCTACAGATACATCAGCTCACTACAAAGGTAAGCTCTATAACAACAAAAATAAACAGAATACAGTAGTATTTCATAATTGTGCTTACATATTATTACTAAAATTATACATGCAACTATTTTCGTAGATAAAAAAAATATCTTGGCAATATAGTTAAAAGCCATAAAAGTACCTCTTTGCAGCCCACAAGATGCACCAAGATTTTTTTCACTTGCTAAAACCAGTACTGAAAGTCACCTTAAACCAACACCCTTCAGGAAATATTACGACTGAGACATGCAAAGAACACTGAAAGTCAGCTGATATCCAACCCAAATTCATCCTTTCAAGCTTATCTCCTCATTACACTCATTCACAATGGATACCACATAGTGAAACAGATGTATTCATCCTGTTTGATGCCCAGGCTCCTTGCATTCGCATAGAGACACTTCAGCTGGACTGGTCCTGTCCTCCTCTTATGCCAGTTCTCCTTGATTTCTATAGATTGTCATGGTGCATCATCCCTGGCTTACCTCAGGAGGTAACAGCAAGTTCAGGGCCCCCATTAACTCCCCATCCCTCCACCTCTGGTGAGCTGCCCCATTGTTTGTCACCAGTCAGCAGAAGACTATTAACCCCTCCCCGCTTCAAATCTACTTTAAAGTATCAATGAGCCCTGACAATATGTGCCTCAGGATCCTTTTCCCCCTCTGGGACAAGTGCATCTCAGTAGTTGTTTGCAGCTATGGTGCCTTGATTGTAGAATGCACACCCTTGTTGATGACATGAGCCCTGGAGCCATGAATGGAGCTGTTGGCTTTTCCTGTAAGTCCATCTCTGATGTTAGAGGAATAGAAGAGAGCACAACTTGAGCTCTTGATCCCTTTAGCAGTTGCCCTAAGGTCCTGAAGTCTCTTTTAACTGATTGCTAGCCTTTCATTGTTGCATCCTCACTACTCACTTGAAAGACCAGAAGTGGGTAGTAGGGTGAAGGACTCACAAAGCTGGGAATTTTACCTACAGTGTCCTTTACCTGGACACCAGGGAGGCAGCAGATCTCTCTATAAAGCGAGTTATACGCAGAAGTTTTGTTTATTTATTAGAAGTGGTATGTAAGAGTGAAATACAGCCAGTGTTTCACCAAGTAGTTCTGGTTGGTACCAGCCTCTTGCCTCCACATCTTTTCAGATATTTTTCTCCCCACCAACATTCACTAAACGTCATAATAAAACTTTGAATGAGTTTGAAACTACCAACATGACTTTCTTCCTTTTGTGGTGGGACAACTGTTGAACACGTATGTAAAGCAAACAAATTTCTAGGTGGGTCTTGAGGCAAACTGTGCTGGTTTGAGGCTAACTGGAATATTTTAATAGAGAAAATTACATATAGGCTGTGAAAGGAAAACATGGTGATGTCTACTTCACTCATAGGCTTGCCAAGATGTTTAGGAAAAGAACTCAAAACATTAGGTAAGTCAGTCTGTCTCTGGGGCACAGCATCTCAGTCTAGCAGTTTCTGGCTCTTTCTCCGCTCTGCTGAGTCATCTCACTAATTCTTCTAACCCCCCTGGCTGATCCTCCAAGCTCACCTTGCGTGTAAGGCAAACCATGGGGTAAGATACAGGGGTGTGGAGAAGGTGGAAGGGTGGTTGGAAGCCCCTCTTGGAGCCTCTGATTTCTGGGAGAGGTGTTGTGTTTCTGTATCACCTTTAACTTGTATATTTCTGTAAATATTCCTGTATATAGTGTATATAGCTGATTGTATATTGCACTGAGCTGTAAATACAGCTTCACTCCTTAACTTCCAGCCAGCTGAGTTCTAGTCTGGGTCACTTTACAAAGTGTGGGGGGTGGGGAACTCCCAAATCACCACATAATTTTTATTTTACAGGTTTCAAGTTTCACACCCACTAATTTTACCCCAGTTATTTCCCCAATACAATTTTTGCAAACTACTGCCTTGAACTCAAGTGACTAATTTTTACATCTCATCTGTAAGGAAAGCATCACAGAACAACCTGCTTGGCTATGTTCCTTCAACACATGTGTGCACACACATGCACATCCACCTGTAAGTGAAGAATGTTCCAACAGTTTGGTGCAGTATTGTCACAGAAGGCCAGGACTAGAGATGTCAATGTAGCAAGCTGACACCTCCAAGCTACGAAAAGCAAGCTTGTAAAATGCAGGTTTTATGTGTTGAGTACATCAAATGGTCTCAGTTGGAATGGACCTCCAAAGGTCATCTAGCCCCAACTCTCCCTGCAGTAAGCAGGGGCATCCCTTACTAGATCAGGTTGTTCAGAGCCCTGTCAAGCCCCACCTGGACTATCTCCAGGAATATGGCCCCAATTACCTCCCTGGGCAACCTGTTCCTGTGTTCCACTACCCTCATAGTAAAAAACTTGTTCCTAACATCCCATCTGAATCTACTTTTCTCTAGTTTGAAGCCTTTGCCCCTCGTCCTATCACTACAGGTCTTTGCAGTCCCTCCCCATCTTTCTTGTAGGTTCCCTTGAGGTACTCAAAGGCCATTATTAGGTCTCCCTAATTCCACATCAGTGTGAATGTGACAGCAAAATACCAAATAATCCCAACTTACTAACCATTTCATTTTTTTAGGATTCTATGGCTCATCTATCCTTATTATATCTAGCATTATCCCCAACGAGACTCTCATAAACCTACCACTGATGTTGAGGATAGGTTGCCCATTCTTCAAAGAGCCATAAGCATTTTCTGAATGATTACACAGCAGTATTTGCACATGGGAGGGACACAATTAACATGACACAAAACAGCACACAGATTTTCAGGATGGATATGGAACTTAAACTGCCGAACTGCCAACTCATTCAATCAATTGCCTAACTCATGTTCAGCATCTGACTTGTGAAAAAAAATTATATTAAAAAAAATAAAATCAAGTATATATTATAATTTAATATTCCATCACACTCACACTCTAGGAATCCATACTTGTTCTCCCAAATCTTGTGCAGTCATTTTGAACAGAAAGACCACCCAAGGTAGCTTTTCTGAAACACAAAATCTAAAGGTTCCTAATGAAATTTCTTTACAAGAATCCCCCCACCCCTAAAGAAATAATGTAACAATGAAAATGGCAGGCATAGACAAAAACATGGTCAGAACATACCACCTGACATGCTAAAACAGACACATATCAAGGTGAGTATACACACAAGAACTGGGAGGATTTTGAAGCTCTTTTAATTACGCAGACAGTTGCAAATACGTAGCTGTTAGCGTTACTGATTGAGAAAAAGGATTCGTTTCTTTCAAGTAGCAGCTAAGCAACCTTTGACCACTGTAAGACCTGACAACTTTAATTAGTTTTAGCTTAAAATGGAACCAAACTTAGCTTTGGCACATCTCCAAATAATTTTACCCCAGACTGCTCTCTGTTGCTAGCGGAGCATTGCAGTATAATTACTTCAATCTCTTCATAGGCGTGTTCCATTTGCTAGCTTTCCAAGAAAATTTACAGCCTTAACATACAGCGGAAAAATAACAACAGAAGAATATTATTTATCACGTGAAGGAAAGAAATCCCTCACTGTCCCAGAAAAACAGCTTCTCCTTTTGAAAGTTCATGTGCCAAACCTATGTTCGCTATGTTCAATTGAAGACAGTGGACAACACATCTCCATGCAATGCATGAGCACTGAAGCTGCTAGACCTGTTTGTAGGGTTGGGTTGGGTTTTTATATCAGGTTTAGCTCGTATCATTCTAGACAAGAAAATGACCATCTGGCACAAATTCCAGACATATTAGCCACCATAACTACTTCCAGATTAAACAATGTTATCACATTGCCATAAAACGCTAACCCCACTTAAAGATCCTGCCAGTTTGATTTGGACACTTCATCTGCATGCTCAATGGAGACAGAAAATAGCCAGACGACCTGTTCTAGCATTAACTCAAAATTACCAGGAAGGGTGACCCTTCAGCAGAATATTTTTTCCCAGCTGTCCTAATCCACGCTCCTGCTTCCCACAGTTTTCTGTTAAATTGCACAAGATGGGCTGTCTGCCTCACAGAATGAGTTATGAGATTAATACTGGAGCTCGCAACAGCACACACAGCTGTATGCAATTCTATTGGGTATACAGAGGTGCTCAAGATTGACTTGGTCCTTGTATTAGTTTGCCTTCCGGTAGACCATTGAACAACAAACAGAAGTTTATCATTGTTTTATTCTTTGCATAAGGCATAGACGGAAAGATGTACACACACAGGAGATTTTTCCTCACAGAAGAAACTTTCTGGTTTCATAAAGTGAGGACTTACAAAATAGTTACATAGCAAACAGGTTAATCTGACTCTTCAGATGGAAGGCAGTTGTCCTTCATTTCTGCATAAAGTCTCACAACTCTGGCCTGGTCCCTATGAAAACTGCACCCAGCACAGCTGAGTATTTACTCTTACGGCACAAACTCACACTATGCCCTCACAGGAGAATTGTCAACTGTGATCTTCATCCAAGAGGAGAAAACATTATGGATTCTCCACTACATTTCAGAGTGCAATTTTCATCAGAGGATAAACTTAATTAAAATGAGACAGGACAGTATAAGTAAATAAAAAAAAAAGTTTTAATTACATTTCTCCAGTTTGGGGATTTGTCCTCAAGCTAGACATCCAGACTGCCTCAGCCTTTACCAAAAATATGAAAAGAATTCAGCTGTACCAAGTTTTCCTGACCAAGCAGAAAAGTACTAAATATTTTTTAAAAAATAAATTACTTTCAACGAGTGCATTACTATGAAAAATTAACTTGCAAGAACATGGGAAACAGACCACATTTATTCTAAGAAGGTAAAATGAAGACTCTGATAAAGGAAGTGAGTATATTTCCAAACGCTACATCCACAGTGTGCTTTCTTCCATGTACCTCCCATGCAGCAGGTCTGCATTTTCTTCTCCACATTCACCACCACAAAGCTCCAAAGCCCAACTCCTTAAACATCACTACGGAGTGCTTGCAAAGGCTTTAATTAAAGGTTGTTGATACCAACTCTTTATAAGCCATCAGCGTGGCAACCTCACACAGGCTCTGCGTTCAGCAAAAGAAAGGCAGCCCTAGGGACGCTGTAATGCCTAACGACACCATGCTCTCCCGGGGCAGCCAGGTACCAGGCTAACAAGCCACCAGGTCATTCATTGGCAAGGAAGCTGGGTGTAACACAAAATGAATAGCAGGGGAATTTGCTCAAGTTGCCCAGGCGACACCAAAGCAACACGAGGAAAAATTCCCTGTTGCCCAGCGGCAGGGAAAGCTCGGGGCGAGCTCCCAGGCAGCTCAGGCCACGCACAGGGCCGGGCTTGCAGCACACTCTAGCGACCCAAAGTCTCCTCCAGAACGACTATTCAGGGCTAGGCTCACCTTAAAAACACAACCGACTAAGGAGCAGTGATTTGAATTCTATCTCTATTTATAAGACATTTGATGCTTGTTAGGAGTCAGAAATAGACCAGCAATGGCCTGGGATCACTGACCTTTTGCTCTTAGCATAATGTCAAGGTAACTGTGGTCATTATACAACTGGACATGTCTTTGGATCAGCTTTAAACATCCATAGTTGATCATTCACAAGCTATAGCTTCCTACTTTGTCTTACCAGCTGAAAATCGATGTGCAGCAGACAGCTCTGGCAGCACTGCACCATGATACCCCCTCCATAAAGCCTCCTGATTCAAGAGATGTTTGTACATGATAGTATCTTCTTGCACAGTTTCTGTATTGCAAGCGGTCTGCACTGTAAACCATAACTTCAAGTCAGCAGTTTTACAGGTGGTTTAGCTTCATAAATGGAGACCAGTTACTGTAACAAACTGTTTGCAGTACCAAGAAAAGCTAAAATTACTGCCTGCTTCCCTCATTCCTACCACATATAAGCATTTCACAAATACCTTGCACATACTAGTAACAAAATCTTTTTATATACAGCTATAAGCCAAAAGATTTCACTAAGGTTGCAAAGATGAAAGACCTTTCACCCAATGTTCACATTCTCATGCACTTGCTCAAGGGAGTCTTGTGTTGACAGTTTCCAGGGGAAGACCTGAAGCACACGGACAGATCCCTGTCATTTGAAGTGTTAATGTTGGGTTTTTGTTGAGAAGTATTCAAATTTTTGTCAAGTTCTCTCAACCCACAACACCCTGGTCAAGTGACCCTCTCCCCACTCCCATCTTCAACACATATAAACACATTCCATTGTCTTGGACAGAGGAATCGAGTGCACCCTCAGCAAGACTGCAGATGACACCAAGCTATATGGCACAGTTGACTTGCTAGAGGGCAGGGATGGCATCCAGAAGGACCTGGACAGGTTGGAGAGGTGGGCCCAGGCCAACCTCATGAAATTCAACAAGACCAAGTGTAAGGTCCTGCACCTGGGTAGGCACAATCCCAAGCACAAATACAGACTGGGTGGTGAATGGTTGGAGAGTAGCCCTGAGGAGAGGGACCTTGGAATCTGGGTTGATGGAAAGCTCAACATGAGCCTGCAGTGTGCACATGCAGCCCAGACAGCCAACCGAGTCCTAGGCTGCATCAAGAGCAGCGTGGCCAGCAGGGCAAGGGAGGTGATTCTGCCACTTTACTCTGCTCTCGTCAGACCCCACCTGGAGTACTGTGTGCAGTTCTGGAGCCCTCAGCACAGGAAGGACATGGAAGTGTTGGAGCGGGTCCAGAGGAGGGCCACAAAGATGATCAGAGGGCTGGAGCAGCTCTGCTGTGAGGACAGGTTGAGAGAGTTGGGGTTCTTCAGCCTGGAGAAGAGAAGGTTTCGAGGGGACCTGATAGTAGCCTTCCAGTATCTAAAGGGGGTCTACAGGAAGGCTGAGGAGGGACTATTGACAGGGTCTTGCAACAACAGGACAAGGGGCAACGGGTTTAAACTGTCAGAGGGGAGATTTAGACTGGATGTTAGGAGGAAGTTCTTTCCAGTAAGGGTGGTGAGGCACTGGAACAGGTCGTCCAGGGAAGTTGGGGATGCTCCCTCCCTGGAGATGCTCAAGGCCAGGCTGGATGAGCCCTTGAGTAACCTGTACTAGTGGGAGGTGTCCCTGCCTATGGCAGGGGGTTGGAACTAGATGATCCTCGAGGTCCCTTCCAACCTTACCATTCTATGATTCTATGGCTATCAGTTAAAAGTGTCCATTTCAGTAAGTCTGGGGGACACGTAGATCGCACTGCAGAATTTGTAGACACTGTCTCAATTATTACAAGTTGGGTTCATAGAGTTGCAAGATTCAAGTCCATCAAATCACTAAATTTCTTCTGCAGGCCCCCACCTGTATTTGAGTGCTAACTTACTTCTACCATGAATTCGCAGCACTTGGGGTTTATTTTTCCCTCTTCCCCATTTTCCTCACTGTTCCGTCTTTCCTTATCCTCGTTTCAATTTTTTCTAAATTTTTTTATTTAATAAACTTTTCCCCAATTGCTCTGCCATGTCTACAGTTGTTCCTTTTACTGCAATCATCATTTATTAATCAGTTTAAAGCCATGTCCACAGGCATGCACACATCACATGTGCATTTTCTGATACTCTTCCCAGAATGAGCCTGCAGAGCACCTACCATTACACTGAAGCACGTGGAACTGCATCTGGTATACCTGGTAGTACTGTTTCAGTCAGAATTTAAAACATAAGGGAAAATAAATTCTGGAGAGTTTAAGTTTCAGACTGTTAAAAACATCATGACTACAGCAAGTACTTACAATGGATCATTGTACTTACTAATGAACAAAGCCTGTTGAAACACCAAACTACATGATTATTGCTTAATTTCTAGATGTGGATACACCTCATTGCCTCTCTGTACAGACTATACTTTGAAGCTGAAATAATGAACTACGGTGATTAGAGAGCAGCTTCTAAAGAGAACAAAAATTACTGCCTTTTTATTAAATACTGGGAAAAAAACTTCAATGAGAAATAGCCCTTTAACACCATAATTTTTCAAGACTTGTATATATCCTTAAATTATGTCTGAACAATCCTTCCGAAGTGAACGTGACTGTCTGTGCTAGAATTTGAGAAATTCTGCAGCTTTTTCCAGGGCGCAGGCTTAAACTCAAACTCAAATCTATCCTGTGCCAGGTCTGTCTTATTCAATAGGAACATTTCCATGAAACTTGCAAGCTATTATGTATGATGACTTAAGCTCCAGAAGAATAATGTGTTAGAACCAGAGAGTCACCTATGCAATCTGAAAACTAAACATTTTGTATAAAGTAGAAGCATGTTACTTTACATGTACAAGATTCAGATTTTCAATCTTTGAGCAGAAATAGTTCACCTAACATGACTGGAAATCCTACATTTATGAACACATCAGCTTCTTCAACATTTTCAGAGCTAACAAATGAGCCACGAGTTCCATCAGTATAAAACACAAACAAACAAAAAAGAAAAATCAATCTTCAAGTAAAATCTTTTTTTCCATGCCCTTCTGCTATCAGCAATCTTCACACATGTATACGTGTCACATAGCAGGCACTTCAATTATGATACCCCATAAAACCAGAAAAAAACACCAAACACGTTTAGAAGATAACACAGCTGCAAGAAACTCCTGTGAAATATAAACACTGTTTGTCATGTGTGCACCACTGAAGTTGCATTCATGTATTTACTTCCATCTTGCTAGGAATTAGCCCACTGTGGGATACCTAGACTTGTTTGCACAGAAGTTGAATTAAAGGTCTAGGGCTGTTCAGCAATTGATTTCATTTTCTTTCTTACCTACTACATAGATTTGTTATATGCACTCATAAGAGGCATATTACAGGATCATAACTCAAAACACTTTGGTATCATTAATTATACAGGATTTATCTTTCTTATTTCTGCAATGCTGATGGTACAGACTATTTACATAGCCTGGACAAAAACACACTTACAACTGCAACTACTACTTAAAAAGAAACAAACATAAAATACACAAAGAGTGCAAATACATAGACACAAGTTGCAATACAGGTACTGAGAAATACTATGGTCAAAGTAAATAAAAATCAACTAAAAGAATACTATGTCTAAAAATCATTACAACCCCAAGCAAAAAAAAGTAAGCCTATACATGAAGGTGGTTTCACCTCAACTAGAAAACATCCAAATTTCCTCCTCTTAACCTTCAAGCATCCTCCATTCCACCAGTGTAACTCCAAACTTGCAAGACCATATTCATGTCAGGACTTTAAGAAAGATTAGACTCAACATAGAACAAGAAATATATTAACCAAATTACCTATTTGGCATGAGTACCTAAGATGATGTTTAAGATCCAAAAAATCTTCCCCTAAAAAAACCAAACAAAATCCCAAACACATGCACCAACAAAAAAACAATTCATTTTTCTAGCAGAAAGAATATTGCATTTGTCCAAGGAATTTTAAAGTAATCCCTTGATCAAGTTAGAGACCATACTGGACTAGAGAAAAGCCACCCAAGTTTGCACATATTTGAAGTGCCTGTCCTCTCTTCTTGAAGCCCTGAATCTTGACACCATGTCCTTCTCCCACACCCACAAACAGGTTCTGAACTAGAGCTCCAGCTCTCCAGCTCACAGCTGAATCCCTTCTTGTTGAAGAGCCATGCTTCAGTATCTTCTACACCACACTCCACACATGACTGACTTGACTCCTCTCCTTAAAACAAAAAAAAAAAAAAAAAGGGGAAAATAAATCCACAAGTAAGCAGTCCAGCAAGGGTAGCAATGCCACTGATAAATGTGATCCACATTCCAAGCCAAGGACAGGTAGTGATATGCTTCAATTTCATCAACGTAGAACACTGAGCTTTTCACTCCATATCCTGACTAAAAGGAACATGTCCTAGCTCAGCTCCATCATGCCTGCACCAGCAAATTGACTTAATTGTCAGCAGAGGATTATGAAATATGAAGTGACTCCAGTAGTGCTCAAGGGAAACTCCTGAGGCAGAGCGTCTATTGCAAAGACACCAAGGAGCCATCCTCCACCTCACACTCACCCCCCAGCAAAGCAGAGCAGCCTTGAATCTCTAAAGAAGGTTGACAACAACAAACAACAAAAAAACCTCAGCTTTCCTGGATAATTATCACTGGGCAAAATAAGGAAAAATGGGTTTAAATACATCAAGCACAGCCTTCCTGACTGCTAGTGTCCATGGCAGCTGAAATATAAGATTGAAGGTAATCATTTAAGGCACAAATCTGAGGGCACATCTGGTAACACACAGGTCCTTCTAAGGAGAAAAGGCTTCCTCCCTCACATCCTTCTATCCAAGAAGATGATTGTAAAGGGTAGAAAGCAAAGCTGCAGTCAACATGAGATGCTCTGCTGGGTGCCAGAGGATGGGAGGGAAGATGAAGGTAGCAGAGATATTACTAAGCTACACTTCCTGACTCAAGTCCTGATCATTTGAGCCTGATAATACAAGCATGAAGGAAGAGCAGATACCACATATAAGAGCCCCTGGGACACAGGCAAGAAAGAAGTATGCTATGTTTTATTAGAGATAACATCTTCTTCAAAACACTCCTTGTACTGTCAAGGGATTCACTTTGAATTTGAAAAAGCAGTTTTAAAACTAATACCAGTATTGAGGATGATTCTGAACTATGACTACAGCCTTTGAAACTGTAAACTGATATGTAAAGTCTTTGGGCTCCAAAGTCTACCAAAACACCAAGTTTGGGCCTTCTAAGCAGGTTCATTTTTGCCAAAAGTGAGGTGCAGGGTAGAGAAGTTACTCTCCCTGGCATGACAGCTCTCTGAAATGCTGGGATTGTCATCCAGTAGTGGAGAAAAGAAGCTATAATTAGTCGGGTCATGTCCAAAGTTAGAACTGTTGGTCGGCAAAGCTCTGATATTACACAAGGGGGAAAAAAATAAAAATCTGGTCTCCAGCATTTGGAAATGCTTTCATCCAAGGAATCCAAGGAAAACTAAAAATTGTCAGATTTATCCCAGTCCACCCTTCCCCCAGAGTACATCCAGTTGTTATACTAAGGTAATAACCAATCTGAAGTGAAAATTCATGCAAAATGTCAGAAATAACAAATTGTGTATAAATTCTGGGTTTCTGTTACTCTGCCCTGATACACTTTAGTGAACTCTGCAGATAAAAACCCACCTTTTTCACTGAATGACTTCTGGAAGTCATTATAAAGTCTGATTTTAATTTCAGAAAGCATTATCTCAGGACTTCAGATTTGGAGAATTTCGGTAGACAAGGAATAACTTGGACCTTGTTACTCACAGCAATCACTTCCAAGTGTACTGAAATGATCAATATTAAAAAAAAAAAAGTTTCTATGAAATATGCTACACACCACAAACTCTTAGAAATGTGAAAAGGAAAGAGATTGCCAGTTAGTATTACCTAGCACATCGAGTCACTGGGAAGACTTACATTCCTCTATAACTTGGTTTGATAGTTGAGAGCAATATCATCTCTTTCTTAAATAAAAAGTTATTTCACATGACACGCAGTACAGTTCTCTTGAAAAAGCAATATGGTTCACACTTCAGATTTAAAAGCATTTCTAACTTGGATTTGCAATGCAAAACGTTCTAAATACAAATCAAACATAGATGACAGAACCATCTTTTTGAGACAGCCTACAACTAGGCATACCAGATATTAACTATTTCTATTTATCACTCTACAGGAACCAACTTTAAAGCAGAAAATGAAGGTGCTAGCGAGGCTTACTTAAGTGATTCATGTTGTACAGCAGATTAGAGCTACCACAGCACGGTAGCAGGCAAGCAACGAAAGACAGAAGGAATAACAATCCTGAAAAGTTTCCCAATTCAGTGTTTTTCCACAAATTGCAACTACTCAAATACAATAGGCAATAAAAGCCCCAGGCTTCAAGGCATCACTGCTGAAACCATCTGAGAACAAGGGCCATTACAACACAGTTCCTCCAAGAGCCAAGTAATCTCTTCTTTATGAGACTGCCTGCCCTCCAGCACAGCTTGGGAGAGAAGTTGCAAAGCTCTGAACAGCTCCTCTGTAGCCGAAGGGCCAGAATTCAGGACCGAGTACCTCAAAAGAGAAGGAACAGTGTCATCCACGTCTTGGCTATTGGAGCGCATCGTGCAAAGAACAGTACAGGTAAGAGATATTAAGATGAACCTTGAATGTTCCTGTCACCTCTGAGGGAATCAGAGATGCACGAGAGCAGCGGTAGCCCATCATCCCACTGTTGTGAAGAAAGCCTGGGGCTCTGCGGCATCCTCATTGCTGTAATTAAAACAATTCCCACATACCTCCGAACACAGCATGTTTCAGAAACAACTCTGAACAGTGGCATATAAACATACAAGTGTCTATTACTTGCACATGATGCAAACAACACTTGCCATTGTGCTTAGATTAACAAGCAAACACTGCTTTCTCAAGCCTCTGCTGTGCTTTGATGTATATTTAGCTGCCACGGCTAATTTTTATGATGGTGACAGCAGGTCACACAAAGCTGTTTGGAGTCTGGGTTTTTAAAACCAAGCTGTACCCTTAGCACTAATTCTTAAGCATGAGACACTCTGAATTTTTAAAGAAAGCCAACTTCTGGTTTTCCAACAGAAATGTTTTCCTTTTGTCAGAGAACTCTGCTTTTAACAGCCGTAGGTCAAAACAAAACCAAATTGCATTTCACAGTCCATAATTATTTATGTAACAAGTAACTGAAACTATTTCAACCGACTAACATTTCTGAAAAGCTTCCCCAAAAAACTGCAACAAATGGGAAACCACAAGGCAAATCTGAACTTGTAACAAAGGGTGGAATGCCTCCTGCCAAAGGAGAAGGAAGAAATGGAGGGTGCTGGCCAGACTGCTACACAACAGCATTTTTGAACAGAAGCTCTCATTACCATTTTGGTGAGCAAGTATCCCTTTTCTGATTGTAGTAAGTTAGATGAGAACAGCCTAAAGCTTACTTGCTCCAATCGAAGTAGATCTACCCCTATTCAATCCTTAATTGCGTATTTTAAAGGGTTTACATTACACATAGAAATAGTAATTGCTATGCTAACCTTACTGACTGAGCTCATGTTGAACTAGTATCTGTACAAACCCAGAACAACCCGCTCCATCTCAGCATCTTTACAATTACAATATGAAGGTAGGAAAGAGCAAAAATATTCAGACCCAAGTATGAGGGTGCAATAGTACCACTACTAAGATAATCTCAGCCAATGAGCTGATGACCCACTGCCAAGATTTTATTTGTGCTGCAGAGAGGATACTCCAAAAGGAGTTCAGGTTTTAGTGTCTCTTTGCAGTCACCAGGACCTTGCCTGGTTCAGGTTTTTTAAAATGCAAAAGTGTCAAAAAGCATCATGTTGCATGTCTGTGTTGACTGAGAACACATTGCTGCAACTACTGACTTAAAAAAACTCACAATCCCTTGGATAATCCCAAATCCTGATTAAAACTGGATTTAGTATTATGAAATGGAGCATAATTCTCCAGGACAACCTCAAGTAGTTTCTTACACCACACTGCCCCATCACTACGTTCAGGACAACAGGTGCACCGTCCAGTGTAGGAAGTGTAGAATAAAACAGGCCAATAGCAAGGTCCTCCCTGAATATTTTCTTCTATGAATTAAGGAGATGCTTACATTTCTTCCAAAGCTGGTCTCTCGTATTTCAAACACACACTAAGCACATGTAATGAAATAGAGCAGACATTTAAGAAGTGTGAGTTGTATTGACGGCCTATCCAACAGGTAGCCCTGGAATACACGCCTTCTGTTTCCTCTGCTTAACTCATTACCGATTTTATGTCCAGGAAAATTAAGGTATGGAGGTAAAAAGCGCTTTCCTAATAACAGGGGCACTACTGCCACCTGCTGACACAATGCGTTCATTGCAGCGCAACCACCTCGCTGCAGAACTGCAGAAACCTGAAACCTTCGAAGGACTCCAACTCGGCAGGTGTTTTGCCTGCACGTTGCTAGTTTTCTCTAGAAAACACACACCGAAAACCATCCAAAGTCACCATGACATAAAGGATCAAGGATCATATTGGTCTGAAAGTTAGTGAACTCCAGGCTACAGTCCTGGAATAATGATGTTCTAGTAACAGCAGCAAGAATTTTAAGTTGCTATCGCCTCAAACTGGGAAGGATTAAAAATCAAGCAATGTCAGAGGACAGAAAAACGAAAGAGAAGGTAATACACTAAAGCACCTGACACTAAAACAGCCTCTTACTACACCCCTTAATTACTAGACACTGCTAGAAACCTGGATCTCCAGCAGAGCCTACAAAGCCCTGACTGGCCTGCCTGCAACACACACATGCCCTGCTTTTAGAGAGGTGAAATGTGGCAGGTTGGAGTGGTAAAGCACACATCTGAGAAGCCATAAGATCAAGCGAAAATACGAACACTACAACACAATGAGTTACTTCTAAATGTGACAAGTCACAAATGATACAAGTAGTATCCTCTACTTCCACCCATTCTTTCTCTGCTCCACAAAGAGTCAAAGTTACTTGTAACATTTTAACTGTTTTCATTAAGCTCTTAATCAGTTTATATTTGGCTTTGTTATGGACAAAAATATCAGCAACGCATGCTTTATACAGATAATTATTGCTCCAGGAAACCTAGAAATAATCAAAGGCAATAAATGGGTTCAACAATGGATGCACAAAGAAACCAAGAGAACATACTGGTCTACATGAAACAGGCAGTGGCCTGGAGCATCCACACTGTTGAAGACCAGGTTATTAAATAAATCAGTCCAAGTCACTGGGCTTGATAAGGCTACTAAAATGTCTCTTTTGCCCATTTTATACTGGATTCTCAGCACAGTAACAGAATACCACAGATTCATAACATGTTAGAGTCTGGAAGTGACTTCAGAAAATCATCTAGTCCAATCCACCTGCCAGAGCAGGATCACGCAGGAACGTGTCCAGGTGGGTTTTGAATATGTCCAAATAGAGATACCACAACCCCCTGGGCAACTTGTTCCAGTATTCTGTCACCCTCACACTGAAAAAAAATTCCTCATTACATTTACACGAAACATCCTATGCCTCAACTTCAATCCAAGGCCCCTTGTCCTGTCACTGGGCATCACTGAGCTCCATCATCCATCTCCATCCTCCCGGCACTCATTCTTTACATATTTATAAACATGAATGAGGTCACCTCTCAGTTTCCTCAAAGCTCAAGAGCCCCAGTTCCCTCAGTCTCTTCTTGTAAGGAAGATGTTCCACTCCCTTAGTCCAGCACAGAGCCACAAAAACTAACCTTTCAAGAATTTCCCTGTCTTTCTTGTACTGAGTAGTCCAGAACTATACACAGTATTCCAAAAGTAACCTCTATGCTGAATCCTGTCAGAGGGGATAGTTGGCCATTTGCCATTGTGGCAGGATATTTTCCAGAACCACAAAACAGTCTGGATTGGAAGGGACATTTAAAGACCGTCTAACCTGCTTGCCATAGTCATGGATGGCCTTCACTACAGGCTGTGCAAACTCCCTTTCAACCTGACCTTGAACACTCCCAGTGATGATGCACCTATGATTTCAGTGAAACCTGTTCTAAATATTTATATATTAGATACTTTGATCCTAAACCCTTATCTTATCCTACCATCATGGATAGTTAAATAGCATTGCTCCCAACCCCAACTTGCTACATGTGTCAGCCCAAAATCTGTTAAAGGAGCTTTCTCAGTTCCAACAGAAGGTATGTTTTATTCACTCTACTGCTTCTTGCAATGGCTTCTCACCAAGCCATCAAAAACTCACACCCCACTGCTTGTTTATATGAAGTGCTTAACTGTCTGCAGTACCTGGCTATATGACAAGCTAATTGGTTTGGGGACTTTCACAGAATTGCTTTGGTTGAAAAAGACCTCCAGTATCATTGAATTGAAGTATCAGCCTATCACCAAGATGACCATTAAATCTTGTCCCACAGTGCCTTATCTACATGCTTTTTTAACACCTCCAGGGACAGCAATTTCACCACCCTCCAGGGCCTTGTAAGCAGGTTTGGCAGGATAAGGCCCAAGCCCACATATGAAGCACAAACACAGACATAAATCATCTGTCATGCAACACAACCAGTACACTGGTAGAACACACTAGCATACCGAAAACATTTCACCATAATCTATTTCTCCCTCCCAAAGCACCACATAGCAAGGAAAAAAAAGTTCATTTTTGCCATGTGTCTGAAGCACAGGCAAGCAATCTTCAGTTATTCTTAAGTTTTGACTTATACTAATTGTAACTGGGATCTTTAGGAAGCATGCTGTAACTCGCTGAAGTACTACTCTGAGTTAGTGTCCTCAGTCTTCAGCCTTTGACACATCCTCAGAGCAAATAGTGTTTGACTGAGACAGCAGCCAAAGTAATCACTTAAATCAAAGTGCACCTCTAGGTGTACTTCTCATTGGTTTCATTCTCTTGATCACTGTCACTGACAGATTTTTAGCTTTCATCCAAATGACTATAACACTGAAGGGAAGAACTCAACTGAATAAGATTAGACCTGAAGCAGAGGGCAAGTTTAACCACATCTCCTACTCACCAGCTGCACTTAAAGTGTTTTCCACAGAAAGCAATAATAAACTCACTCACAGACATCATGACTGAGAATGACCCATTCCTTCCACTATTAACGCTGATTAATAAGTGGAGACCATGTATACTTTACTCTGAGGCTTTACGCAAGTGCAGTCACACCAACTGTAAATTATCTAGAGAAACCTTTGATTAACACCAGTCTGCTCACACTGAAGACTAAAACCCAATTAACAACAATTTGCTAGCATTATTTGGTTTGTTTCTAGAGGAAACGTTAACAATATAAGTTACACAGATGCCAAATGACTCCATGCAAGAAATTCCAATAGAAGTTTTTGGTTTCCATATACATACACTGGAGATAAAACATTTAAAGCATGCTAGTACACAAGCTCACTAAGAAGCTCCCAATGCAAGTAATAACCACACAGAAAAATAACCAGTGAAAATAACAAACCACAAACCCCACAACAGTATAATTTATTAAATAGAAACATCCCATGATTTTGGATTTAAACTGGTAGATTTAGACTAGATGTTAGGAGGAAGTTCTTTACAGTGAGGGTGAGGCACTGGAACAGGTTGCCCAGGGAGGTTGTGGCTGCTCCCTCCCTGGAGGTGTTCAAGGCCAGATTAGACAAGGCCTTGAGTAACCTGTACTAGTGGGAGGTGTCCCTGCCTATGGCTGGAACTAGGTGATCCTTGAGGTCCCTTCCAACCTTACCATTCTATGATTTTAAAGAACAACAACAACAACAAAATCCTATAACCAATTGAAGGGCAGATTTGACGTTCTGTTGATTCCACTTTCAATAGAAAGGACTTTGAAGTGAAGGGAATTATTCTTATAATGAATAAAGATCCAAAGGAAATTTTTAAATAAGCTCCAGAGAAAGGACCAGTGGTCATTGTGAAATAAAAAAAGGGGAGAAATAAGTATATATTCAACACTATTTCAGGCCCAGCAACTGCCTTAAATACCCTCCTAATATCCAGGCCACTTCTGAAGTAATTTCTACTTCAGAAGCTACAAGATGAGAATTTTGTGTGATAAATTAAGTTGCCAAATGAAATGGATTAGCAATCAGTGAAATTGCCTTATGTCAGATCTGTTCCAGATTAGAATCCATCCTTTTTCCCCACCTGTTCATTAAGCACCAAGTTCAAGGCAACTGCAACGACTGATTGCACATTAACAAGCTGTTTATGTGAAAGGCATAGTTCAGCCACTATCTATACTTACACACTCATTTAAACATAATTCACAGATAATATATTCAGTTCCCAGTTTCAACACATAGTACTTCTACCTTGAAGTGTAATTCTGGACTTGAGCAAAGTGCGATGCCTCATAAAATTAAACAGATGATACTTCAAGGTCAAAGCCAGGAAAGGAAGAATCCAGAAGAAAAGCTGATGCTATCTCCAGTTAAGAAAACTGGAGTAAGATATTGCTATTATACTAGCATCTTCAAAAACAGTTGCGACATCACAAGTCTGTGAAAAAAATTGTATATGTATTACAAATATCACATAACATTAAAACAACAACTCCATCCTCTAAATCAAGTCATGCATAAGCTCTCGTCCAAACCAGTCCTACATATTCAAAACTGAACATTTCCCAATTCTACATGCTTCCAGTACCAGGACTGGGAGGTACAGAAGACAGAATTCACTCCCTGAGAACACTCTTTCCCCTTAAAGCTGTTGAGAAGTCTACCCCTCTGCATACCTTCACTCAGCTGGCCCTGCACCATGTGCCAAGAAAGCTAAGAAACCTGTGCAGTATGTATCTGCCAGATCAGCATCCCCAGCCGAAGTGAGTCACTTCAGCTATGTAGAGGGTTTCCTGTAGAGAAAATAGCTTATTGAACAATATAAGGTTCAGTAATGCAATTGTAGCATCACAAGGTAGTTAAAGAAATATTGAGGAATTGTTTAAATTCCCCAAGTATTTTCCCTAATTACCAGAGTTAAGATTTCACTGCCCATTTGTTCTCTCATAAGGAAAAACACACAAATCTCCCCTTAAAACATAATAGCTTCCCCATATTCAAGTGGATCAGAGACTATTCCAACACTCAAGTGCAATTTAAAGGGAACCATCTAGACAGTACAACTGCAGCAAATGCCCAATTGGTCATCTGGAAGCACTACTGGATTTAGTACCAGAAGCATCTACTTCATCATTGCAGCAATTGAGGGGGCATGGACTCCGCAGTTTACTCAGGTGAAGACATGGATTTGCACAACTTGTATCACTTACTTACACTATAAGTGGTATGTTCTATTCACATGGCCGTCTTTAAGTCACACCCTTCACTCCCCATGCATACTAATTACATCAGCTAATCAAATCAGAACTATGTCTGCATTCCTTCCATACACACTTTATCTTATCTACCACCTACACCTTTGTTTCATCAATACTGAACTGAAACATGTCACTCCCCATAGAGTACAACCTACCACCTTCCTTTCCCTTGTGGATTAAAAGGTTTCTGTTCTCAGTATCATACTTTTGTACATATGCCCAAGACTTTGTCGAAGCTACAACACAACATCTCTTGTTGTGTTCTGCAAGTCATCCTACTCCCCCCAATTAAATAAAAGAGATTAGTCCTTTCTTCCACTGAAAAACAATTTTCCCTTGGTCTTGCCACTAGTAAAAACCCACTCACCTACACATTGGTAGACACTTTATCATCTTAGAATAGGAATCAGTAAGATTTATTAACAGATAAGCAGTGAACAAATAACTGGCGTTCAGTAGTGGTGAACTGCTACTTAAGACCTGTCAAGTACCTAGACATGCATATCACTAAAAAAAATTCAGGAGCTTCATCTACTTCAGATTTGAGTTACTGCATACAATATAGCTATCAACAGATTTTTCTTCTGTATTTAGTAAAAACAACTGAAATTATTTGCTGCTTAGTTGATAGCCTAAGTACCACGCAACTTACTTTTCAAACCTTACTGAGGCTTTTAATGCTTATTTTTGTATTTGGGATTGGCTACTCTATAAAAACAACATACTTGAAGTCTTATAGTCAGCAGAAGCTCCATGACTTCTGGACTAATACTTTCTGTTCTTTCGAGAGACCTTGAAAAAAGCTCCATCAGGATTAATGTTATGACATCAGACACTCCTAAACCATGAGACCATCACATCTTAGAATCACAGAATGCTTTGGATCTAAAGCAACCCCAAACATCATCTAGCTCCAACTCCCCTACCATGGGCAGACACACCTTCCACTAGACCAGACTGTTCAAGGCCTCATCCAATCTGGCCCTGAACACTTCCAGGAAAGGGGCATCCACAACCTTCCTGGGCATCCTGTTCCCGTGTCTCACCACCCTCACCATAAAGAGTTTCTTTCTAATATCTAGTCTAAATCTGCCCTCAAGTTTAAATCCATTCCCTCTCATTGTATCACTCCAAGTCACTGTAAAAAGTCTTACTATCCAGACATGAAATTAGCAGA
The DNA here is from genome assembly GCA_013396675.1 of Eubucco bourcierii. Taxonomy (NCBI): domain Eukaryota; kingdom Metazoa; phylum Chordata; class Aves; order Piciformes; family Ramphastidae; genus Eubucco; species Eubucco bourcierii. Next base: position 192,084 of record VWZE01020518.1, read on the forward strand.
GGCAACAGGCAAGCAGATTCAGAAAGATACATTTTTGTGAAGTCACAAGTCAGACCATACACCATTTATTTTAGAGTGCTGCTACATTACCTGCCAGCAAAAAGACTTGCTCCCCAAATCTGTATTGTACCTTGGAGAAAACAGTACAAAAACATTAAAGGTAGAGGCAGCTGGAGGGACATTGGGGTGGTATTATGCACTTTGGTGGTTTCAGTATCTCAAACTTAAATGAGAGTGGTTTTCTTACATAGCCTATTTGGTCCACAGAAACACTCTCTTCCAGGAAATGCCTGCAGTATGACTAGAACGTGTGTTAAAAGAGCTGAAAGGAGATGTGCAGAGGGACCAATTTACCCCCCTCTCCCTACTCTAAATACACACACCCCCAGGTTTCATTCCCCTGAATTATTTGGAAGTTGCCTAATTGTGGTTATCTGGCTTTCAGGTTCTTAAAGCACTTTTTCAGGATGAAGGGACATCCAAGAATATTTAATTTGTTAAAAAGGCCAGTTATCATAGATTATGCACTAAGTACACGCCTCAAGGAGAACACATTCATTTTCTCAGAGTGCAATACTCTACCAAGTAACAAGGATATAGCAGTAAAAATAAGATTTTTATACCCATCTTACTTGGATCCTTTTAAAAAAAAATTAAGAAACAAGAAACTAAGATAACACTATCACTTAGGCAAAATATCAAAGTAAACTAATACCCACGTCCCACACAAGCCAGCAGCAAAAAAGTTTAGGGAATCGTTCTGTAGGATAATACTTTTACAAGTGTATGTAATTAACATCAGTTTTAGTAAAATGACACATCAGCTCCCTTATCTATCGCACTGCATCTCAGGTTAACTCATTTGCAGAACAGCAGCTGCCACAAAGAGCTTCTAGCATGCATGCAGAATGCATGGGATTGGAAACACTCCCTAGCTAACAGATCATATGCTGCAACCAATAAAACAACATTCCACAGGTGCCAAGAACCCTGCAAAAGTTGGACCCTTGGATGTGCTGGGAACTGTCTTTATAGGAGACTATTTTTATGTTTGTATACAGGGCTGGATTCTATTGGTTAAAGGAGTTAGTGTGCAAGATAAGAAAAAGTATTTCAACAGTTACTTCAGGCAATAGATATATTCCATTAGAATGTGGTTAAGGACTGTAACTTCTCTTATGAGCTTCTGAGACTGTTTCTGTTAATGACATTCAGACACTGATGTTGGGGATTCCGCAATGCTATAATTATGGACTTCTGAGAGAAGTCCTGAGGGAACTTCTGTGATTCTCTACTGTCTGCATTTCTGGAATTCCTTTGTGGATCGGGGTTCCTGCAGCCATTTGCCACCCAATGGCAACCCGAAATGGGGGTTTAGCATGAACTCTTCCCAAGCCAAAAGCCAGATTCTTCACTCTGATCATGAATTATTTCTAAGTGTCTGCTTTGACAATGAGCAAAGAAACTTTAACTTCCACCATTTCCATACTGGCCCGTTCTGAGAATAACTCTTAGAAAACTTTCCATGTTTTACATTTGCTAACAACCTAAAAAAAAAAAGGAGATCTTCTGGCAGCAGGGCTCATCAATGTTATCTTGCTATTTAGCTATGTAAGGTCATCATAAACACCTCTGTTAGCCTAACAAAATTCAGTTATCACTCAGTGTCTCATATATAAATGACAGATTCCAAGGGCAAACAGAACTCAGAGCAGAAGTAAATTACTGGATTTAACAGAAGTGTTTGTAGTATATTTCAGAAATAAACTTGGCCACAGTCCAAAGAATTAATGCTGTTATGTGGATTCCCAAAAGGAGACTACCACAGTATTAAGTCATTAGTACAGACAAGCACGCACATATTCTTACATCTCTATTTTAATCAAATAAATCAATATGTATCTCATTTACCCCTAGCAAGCAGATATTAGATAGTTTGGGTTTTTTCAGTATGTCTGTATCCAAATCTGGAGACAGCCTGACCCACACTGAACCCTTCCCACAATCCTAGAATTTAGCATACTATTCCCTCTACTTTGTGTATTTTGTTGTTTGTATAAGTTGAAGTAAATGAAAGCATTTAAACTGTACCTTCCTGTGGCTTTGTTTTGGATCTGACTTGCTGTACATTTAACTATTTATTACAGAAGACAGTTAATGGACTTCCTGAATACAGGGAGAAAAATCTTGGGAAGGTCTCTTCCTTCTACAAATTGCAATCCCTGGGTAAGGTAGCATCAATCATTAACATTAAGGGTAGCCAAGAAGTTTTATGTATGAAAAGATCATGCACAGATTTATCTCTAAGAAGTCTGTGTTTAACAGGTTGCATTTTCTTCAAATTACACATAGAAGCTGGTACTCTGACTGCTTCTTGCCCAAGGAAAAACCTATGATGCATTTGCCAAGAACTCCATTCAGTACAGGAACATGTTTTTAGATTCCATCCAAGAGCTGTTGTAAACATATTAGAAACCCAGTTGCTGGACTGAGATAACACTGATTCTTGAACCAAAACATCCTTCTCCTCATTTAGCTTCCCAACTATTCTCCACAATTAGCTGAAAAGCTAAAACCCCAAAGAAGAAATAAAGTAACACTGAAGTTGTGACCAAATCACAGACTTATACTTAAATTTTTATTACAGTTTTGATATATTAACAACATTTGATTCTTCAAAGTACCTATAAGTCAGTAGTTTAAGCATATTAACAACTCTTAATAACTAGTACATGATGCATTTTTTCAAACTATAAAAAGACTGCAGTGAAGGGATAGAAAATTGTCAGAAATCCATCAGTACTAATGTTCCAACATTGGTCTGCTGCTATATAGCAGCCAAATACAGCAGAATATCTCTGTCCTTTCCAGCAAGTAGTTTTGTCAACATCTAACCTGAATCTCTCTAAGCCCAAAAATCAACTGCTCTTCAACTTAAAATAATACACCAACAGAAACAATGTCTTTCTTTCTGCTATAAAAGCCTTCTAGATACTTGAGAAGACTTATGTGCCTCAGTCTGTTGGATTGTTCCGAGTGGTCTTTAACCCCTTTCTTAAAATTACATATTTGTCTATGTCCATTTACACACTAGTGTACGGTTCCATTTCTACACAGATAAATGCTTTTCTTACAGGAATGCAGGAAAGTTTACAGGCAGAAGGCATAATCTGTAGGAGGAAAGCACCTTGAAAAAAATAGTACTGACATTTCGAAGCTAATCTGCAACTAGTTCCAGCCTGTAATTGAAGGGAAGCCTATGAACAAAGAGAATCTAAATTTTAATTTAGAGGAGTATGCCAGTATTGACTTACTCTAGAGTCAAGTAAGGAAGTCAACAAGAACACTACTGGAAATATTATCTTGAAGAGTTAAAAAATCTTAAAGGTAAGCTTCAGAGGCCTGATCAACACAGTGAGAAGATCATGTTGTAAACAAAACAGCAGCCTCCCTGTCTATAAATCTGAAAGGGTTTTGTACGCCTAACTAGAAGATTACTGAACAACTTCTGCATGAAAAAACCATCCTCATTACTTGAGTGCAAAAATGCATTTTGAGATTACTAAAGGTTCTATATTTACGTCATGAAACCCACTATCTCCACTGTAAAGCACAGAGTCATGCAGAAAGCAACATCAAGCAATCCAACAGAGTCTATTTACTTACTTCTACACTGCATGAGCAAGCATTTCTATACTCTCTACAGACACAACCCAGCATTTTCATACAGCCTCTCATGAGCAGCAGCAAACAAATTGATTTCATGCAATGCAACCCTTATTCTGTCAGGGAAGATACACCAGTACATTTCCTTCCAACTAAGGAGCATCAGCAAAAATCAGTTCTTGAAAATTAATCAATACTCCTAAAAAAAACTAAGGACAATGACAGCCAAATACTGGGGTTAGGGGTGAGGGGATGGAACAGCAAGCAAGATTTGTCTGGGACGTGTGTAGTGTCCATAGTCTTTCCCCCATAACCAAATTTACTCATTGTAGCTTCAAGCACAACAAAATTAATTGCAGACATTTCCCCCAGTTCTTGACAGAAGACGATGCTATGTGCAGTCCACCTCAGTTGTATACACAGAGGGTGCTCAATGAGAACTCTCCAGGTCATGACCAAAAATTTCAGAAATACAACCTCAAAAAAAAAAATTTTTTAAAAAGACAATCACATATTCCAACTACAGGAAACAGGAATTAAGTTTTCCTATCACCTTACTGTTAAGGTTTCCAACATGACCTATCCCACAAATAGCTTAGTTGACACAGACTAAAATGTACTGTAGTAGTTTTCAAAATTCTATCTCCTACAACATCAAGTGTCAAGTCTCAGCTACTCAAACTCAGTCAAAGGATGGCTGCAAGATCACTATTTTGTTCTTGGTGACCACACCAAGACTTTCATAATAATCCTTGTCACAGTAAAGGCACACGAGATGAATACATATCCTATAGAGAAACTGGGAAAAAACACACAGATTATAACAGACTTTCACAGGACATCCAGATTTGATACCAGTTTTCCAAGTTCAAACTTGCCTGGTGGCACAATGAAAGATTTTCAAGATACCACGATGTAAAACATTAACCACCTACCAGCATTAACGATGGCATCAACCTCAAGCAGTGTAATGTCGCCTCTGTAGAGAGAAACTTTGTCACTCAGACTCTTCTTCCCTTGCAGATCTTCTTTAGCATTTTCACCTACAACCCAAGAAAGCAGGAAAACAAGATCACAAAGGTGGGTCCAAGATAACTTAAATTAACAAGCCCAGAGCAGCTATCAGCAGATTCAGTTACACTACTGCAGCATCCTTCAGTTTCACCTGGAGAGGGCACCAGTAACTCACAGAGATAGCAGCAGTTCCCCGAAATCACAACTTGTTTTTATGTGGTTTCAGACACAAGCTACTATGAAGTACTATGAAGCACTGATTTCTTGACCATGTATCTTTTGATTACAGAGACCAAGAAAAAAAATAAAATTTTTTTTTGGAGTTGCATCCCACAGATAATATCCTTCGGTAAGCACAAGGGTGCAAATGACAGAAATGAAGAGTTAATTGAAATAATCCTCCTGTTGAAACAATATTTATCCAATACAGCATTAACCCAAATGCACACAGAAACACAAAAAGCAAAATGTTTGCCAACAGCCTCAAAACTAATCGTGGCAGCAAATAAAAATTAAAGAAAAGAAAAAAGTAAAACCCTGAGCTTGGTCACCTCAAACTGCTGTAGAAGGGGGAGGTGAAGACACAACATATAAACTTTTAAAAGATGTGTACTGAAAAATGTTATAATAGAGTCCTTATTCTGGTGGTCTCTTTCTTGCATCACCATTTCACTTCATGTGCACCATAGTCACTCGCTCAGTTAGTTCAAACGTTCCTACAAATACAGATTGTACAAAAGCTTTACTAACTACTCTTGCATTGTTAGGCATCCACATGATTAGCAATCACCTCAGGAGAAGAAAGAACAACTGCTTAACTGATTCATTTTTTTTTACATCACACACATTCTCTCTGACACAAGCTAACAGTCTCAAGAGGCCACACAGAACTGAATCGTTAAAGTGAGAAATGCTTCCAAACCTTCAGAACAAGTGAAGTTTATTTGTAGGTGTTTTTATTTTATATATATATATATATATATATAATTAAAGATTTAGTAAGAAGGTAGGAGCAGACCAAACAAAATGGGCACTTGAGCTTCCACATCAATCTTAATTCTAATAATCTGCCACCAATTCAAGCATACCAGTTCAAATCTGTCAGCATTACAAGCAAGCACAAGGAGAAGTTATTTGTATTTATTTTAGATGTTGCTTTTCTATCTTCAGCACAAATGACTGGTATTAGAAATCATCATCTCAACCAGCTCAAAGTAACTGCTGTAGATCAGCCATCACACGCCCAGCACAGAACCCATGTCACCTCCAACTAAAGATTCATGTCTACACATAAGTCTTGTGTTTCTGTGCATGCAGGACACTGCTGTATTTGGCTCCTAAAGAAACCACTCCTATGTCATTGGATCATCCTCAGAGTCTTAACTCAAGCCAAGAGTGTTTCTGTGGAAAAGCATCAAGTTTTTATTATCCCAAGAACCTCGTATCACTCTAACCTCAAAGTTATATTGCTCATCCATTTTTCCATGCAAGACAACTGCTGCCATCAGACACTGAGTTGTATTAAAATAAAAATCACCTGCTGTGACCAATTTACAGAGTCTGATTTATTATCTCCTTCCACATGAACTGCACTGTGCCAGCAAGTAGGACAGTTGTTTTTCCCATCCCTCCACAGTGAGCTGGGGCTGTTCCAAGTATGAAATGCACACCGCCAGCCTCCCTCCTCCACCTTCTGCCCAAGTTACTGCAACACTAGTTAACATCAAACCAAAACACATGGAAATTTTCTAACTGAAATCCCTTAAATTTAAATAGAAAGATACTACAGTGTTTGCATCACTATTATAAAATCAAATAATAAAAACATCACACCATGATGAGTCACGAGGACAACAGATACTAGAGCAAAAAAACTAGTTCTCATTATCACTAATTTCTGCATCAGAACAAAAGTGTCCATATCCCTTAGTCAATCCACCAGCAAGGTCTGACTCTTTCTGTTGGGTGCAACATTGTCCACACCAGACTGTCTCCCAGTTATCTATCCTCCACAGCATTCACAACTTTGCCTCTAGTTCTTACTCTGTACACTGAATATACTCAAGCACAGTTCTCCTGATGCTCCTTTCCCGCAGAACAGCATTAGTAAATTTACTGCCTGGTCAGGAAAAACAGAAACAAGAAACAGTCAAAAGAACACAGAACAAACAAACAACAAAACAACCAAACAAAACCCACAATGAAACAACACAAAGGAAAAAAACAACCAAACAAAAAAGACACACAGACCAACACACCAAAAAAACAAACACCACAAAACCCCCCCAAACTCTAAACCCTTTATATGACCTACGACATCCTCTTTAGCAAGTCTCTTACCTGCCCCACAGTTCTTGGAAGAGCCCTGATGACCACTGTGTTTCACACAGGAAGCTCAGCAGTAAAAGCACATGCTGCCTCATACATCTCTGATAAATCACCCTCATTTATTTCAATAGAAGTCTGATTTAGCAGAAGATGGAAGCTTGCACTCACTCAATTTTAAGCTGGTTGTTACAGAAAGACACCCCACAATGATCATAGAATCATAGAATGGTAAGGTTGGAAGGGACCATGATGGAAGACATGGAGAGCCAAGTCTTGTTCACAAAGACTCAACGAGTCTACTAATACTTTGCTGATTACAGAAGTAATCCCAGTACCATCCAAATAGTTGTAGGAGATAACAACTGTTTTTCTTTTGCCATCTGTTAGATGTCTGGGGCTGGCAGACAGCATTTCCTAACCAAGTCAAACCTGGTATTAGATTTGGGATACTTTCCTCTCCTGTAATCAATTCAGTCATTTTGATTAAAGTGTAGGGTACTACACCTAGGGACTAATAAACTCACGTATCAGTACAAGTTGGAGACTGACCTGCTGAAAAGCTGCTCTGTGAAAAAACACCTAGGAGTCCTGGTGGACAATAGACTGATTATGAGCCAGATATGGGCCCTTGTGACCAGGAAGGTTGGTGGTATCCTGGAATGCATCAAAAAGAACATGGCAAGCAGGTCAAGGGAGGTTCTCCTGCCCCTCTACTCTGCTCTACTAAGACCTCATCTGTAGTACTGTGTCCAGTTCTGAGCTCCCCAATTCGAGAAGGTCAAGAAACTGCTTGAGAGGGTACAGCAAAGAGCTACAAAGATGTCTGGGGGACCAGATTATCTCTGTTATGAGGAAAGACTCTGTCATGGGCTGAGTTGAATATTTGCTGATGTTATTCATACCATGTTGCTATCTTGCCCACTTCAAAACAGAGTGCTAGCTGAAAAAAAGTATTGTGGGGCTTGAAGTTTAGATTGTAACATGAGAAGCTGCCTGTTCTGAGTGCTGCTTTTGGGTTCCAGGTTTTGGGTCTTGGTTCTTCTGCTGAAACGGCAGTGGGACAGGGAGAGTTGGGGGATTAGCTCCCTGGCTTGCGTTTTTTTACCTCACTTGCTTCTGCTCTCTGCAGTGCCTTTTCTGAAGATAGGTTAAGGTAGTTGTGCATTGTATTATTATTATCTGAACTGCTCTGTAAACTCTTATCTCGATTCTTGTACCTCAATGCAGACGATGGGGTTTTCCTATGTGTTCTTTTTCTCTCACTTTTGTTGTGGGGGAGACAGGCAGGTTTACCCATTTACCATGTGCTCACCTGTTACGGGCTGAGAGACTTAAGGCTTTTTAGCCTGGAGAAGGTTGAGGGGAACATCTTATCAGTGCTTATAAATACTTGAAGTGTGGCTGTCAGGAGGATGG
>VWZE01020518.1:204178-265613 GCA_013396675.1 Eubucco bourcierii
GCTCCAACACTTCCATGTCCTTCCTGTGCTGAGGGTTCCAGAACTGCACACAGTACTCCAGGTGGGGTCTGACGAGAGCAGAGTAAAGGGGCAGAATCACCTCCCTTGCCCTGCTGGCCACGCTTCTCTTGATGCAGCCTAGGACTCGGTTGGCTGTCTGGGCTGCATGTGCACACTGCAGACTCATGTTGAGCTTTTCATCAACCCAGACTCCAAGGTCCTTTTCCTCAGGGCTGCTCTCCAGCCATTCACCACCCAGCCTGGATTTATGCTTGAGATTGTGCCTACCCAGGTGCAGGACCTTACACTTGGCCTTATTGAATTTCATGAGGTTGGCCTGGGCCCACCTCTCCAGCCTGTCCAGGTCCCTCTGGATGGCATCCCTGCCCTCTAGCAAGTCGACTGTGCCACACAGCTTGGTGTCATCTGCAAACTTGCTGAGGGTGCACTCCATTCCTCTGTCCATGTCACTGACAAAGATGCAGACCCAGCCCTCAGCTTTCCTTACAGTTACTTCCAGCTTGTGCCAAAGGAAAAAGACCTTTGCAGTTCACAGCGGTGCAGAAAAACGCATTATACATAGTGAACAAAAACTTTGCCTTGGAAAGAAAACGCATAAAGCTCTTCCAAAAAGGAAAAAGGTCTCCCAGAACAGTTCGCTAGAGGGAGCCGACATCAAGGGCATGAGTAAGTTCAGCTGGTACGATGGAAAAGGATGACACAAACCTAACATCCTCATAGAATAAACCCTGAAATTCAGACACTTAAGGTATCTAGGATTTTAAAATATACTACACTTTGAAGTACCTTCATTTTCCAAACTATTTTCACAAATCCAATTACAAAAAACCCTACAAAAATCCCAAAAAGCTTGCAACTGGAGGGAGAAGGAAAACTACAGCTGGAAAAAAACTATTAAAAAAAACCCAGACTGTCATTTTAAATTATTTGACAACGGAGGAGTAGAGTACACACACAACGCAGTAAAAATAGTTAGGGTCATATAATATAAAGCAATACCTATGGCAAAGAAAAAGGCTTTTAGCACTCCATGAGCAAACACAGATAAGGGAAGCAATCAAAGGAAGAACCAAAAAGGATTTGCAGCAGCTAGGCTTACAGGCTTGCACTGTTACAATGGATTTTTGTTAAACAAATGAGATCATTTAATTTCTCCCCCTCCTGCTTGTAAAAAATAAGAAGAGACTGAATTGCAAGAACCAAAGCTAAAAATGGGAGTTTCGGCATTTATAGTTGGCTTTAAAATTCACAGCTGAAAGAAGGAAATTAATTCCAAGTTAAAAAGAAACATGTCTAGCTGCTATCTAATCCCTGCCACAACAGCTACCAGTAGAAACATGTATCCCCACTAGGAAGGCTTCTCCAACAGCAGTCTGCGGCACTACGACGAAACAGCACTGGGGAAAGCGAAGGACAAGAGACCCAACATAAACCCCGGACCGGAACCAGACTGTCCACTCCTACAAGCATCCTTAGCAATGGCTGGACTAGGACACTGCTCCACTTCTCTTGAGCTTGCCAAAAAAAAAAAAAAAAAAAAAAAANAAGTTTTAAGAGTGCATCTGAGCACAGGGAAATGTGCAGCAACATTCTCCTATGTATTCTGTTCACTCTTTCCCTTCGGTTCCACCCCCTTCCCGGTTTTGTTTCTACAAGTGCCTTGTACAGATTAAAAATTACAAACTATTAGCAATTACTAACCTCAGATATAACACAGCTTTCTGTGCCATTTGTTTCTGCAGAGACTTAGAGGGTGTTAAAAAAGACAGATTGTAAGATCTATTACATTACGTGTCCGCTTCCACTCCTACTAAGCATGGATGATTGTACTGGAACCGCAATTGCTTATCTAAATCAAGATAAGCATTATTTCCATATGTTCCATCACCAGGAGGAAAGCATTCACAGATGCACTCTAGTACTTCAGATTTGCAGTACACATTTGCTCTATCAGTTCCTGGACTTAAATAGGATCAGAACCTGAGCACAAGGAAGAAACATCTGTTGCAGACAAATGACTTCACACCTAGCCAAAAATGCAGCACAACACGCAAGTCAAAGGCACTTGATGATGACCACCACCACCTTCTTCCTGGCAGGACACACTGCAATATGCTGTTTCAGTAATTACATGTATGATAACAGAGATTAAATGTATGCTAACTACAGTAGCATATTTGGACTAGCTAAGGACTATAGCCAAGTACAAAGATCAAGAGGCATACAGACAATATGTATGACAGAATGGATAAGCTTGAGTGGGACCTCTAGAGATCAAGTCCAACCTCCCAACTCCTCACACCGAGCAAATTTCCCCAGACTATGCTCTAGCTGACTTGTGACTATCTCTAACGAAAGAGACTCCACACTTTCTGGAAAATATGCTCTAGTGCTTAGCCACCCTCACAATAGGTATGTGGCTTTATTTTCTTATGCTCAGAAATAATTTCCTCTGGCAACTTATGCCCATTGCCTCTTTCATCGTATACCACTGAGAAGAGTCTGAAGCCATCTCCTTTACACCCTCCCATCATGTGTTTATAAACATTTTTCAGATCCCATCTGGAGTGTCTTTTTTCCACGCTAAATCCCAACTCTCCCAGCCTCTGCATGCAGAAGAGATGTTCCAGTCCTTTAATCTTCTTTGTGGGCCATCTCATGCACCAACAACATGTTATGGTTTTATACCATTGACAAATTCACTGAGGCTGCCCTCTGCTCCAATCTTCCAGGACAGGAGGTCATGGTATCGTCCATTCAAAGATTTTTCAGGAGTTATGAAATCTCTGAGGGAGTAAGCATCACTTGATGTCCACCAGTCAACTGAGGAACCAGACCATAACTGAGTTCAGTGCTACAACATACCAAAGCTACTACAGAACCCCAGAACTCGTTCATTTCCTCCAAATTATTTAATTAAAAAGTGATACGGTTATGAGCAGCCCAAAAGCAGACTTGTAAACATGAGTCTCTACACTTCAGCCCCACAACAGAAACATGAAAGAGAGTAGAATCACAGAATCAGCCAGGTTGGAAAAGACCTCCAAGATCATCCAGTCCAACCTATCAGTCAGCCCTAGCCAATCAACTAGACCACAGCACTAAGTGCCTCATCCAGTCGTTTCTTGAACCCCTCCAGGGATGGCAACTTCACCACCTCCCTGGGTAGCCCATTCCAATGCCAATCACTCTCACTGTGAAGAGTTTCCTCTAATATCCAGCCTAGACCTCCCCTGGCACAACTTGGGACTGCGTCCCCTCATTCTGTGTCTGGGTGCCTGGGAGAAGAGACCAACTCCCACCTGCCTACAACCTCCTTTCAGGTAGTTGTAGACAACAATGAGGTCACCCCTGAGACTCCTCTTCTCCAGGCTAAACACCCCTAGCTCCCTCAGCCTCTCCTCACAGGGTTGTGCTACAGGCCCCTCACCGGTTTCATCACTCTTTTCTGGACATGTTCCAGTACCTCAACATCTCTCTTGAATTGGGGGGTCCAGAACTGGACGCAGGACTCAAGGCGTGGCCTGACCAGTGCTGAATACAGGGGAAGAATAACCTCCCTTGTCCTGCTTGTCACACTGTTCCTGATACAGGACAGGATGCCATTGGCTCTCCTGCCCACCTGGGCACACTGTTGGCTCATGTTCAGCTACTATCTAACAGCACCCCCAGGTCCCTTTCAGCCACTCTGTCCCCAACCTGTAATGTTCCTTGGGGTGGTTGTGGTCAAAGTGTAGAACCCTGCACTTAGCCTTGTTAAATCTCATCCCATTGGCCTCTGCCCACCCATCCAGCCTCTCAAGGTCCCCCTGCAGAGCCCTTCTACCTTCCAACATATCAACACCTGCCTTAACTCGGTGCCACCTGCAAACTTACTGATGGACTCAATCCCCTGGTCCAGATCACCAGAAAAGATACTGAACAGGACCAGGAACCAGTGCTGGTCCTGGTCCTGGGGCACACCACTAGTGACTGACTGCCAACAGGATGTGGTACCATTCACATCCACTCTCTGGGTCTGGCCCTCCAACCAGAGTGAATCTGACCAAGCCACGAGCTGCCAGCTTTGCCAGGAGCTTGTTGTGGCAGACTGTCAAAGGCTTTGCTGAAGTCCAGGTAGACTACATCCACAGCCTTCCCTGCATTCACCAAGTAGGCAATTTGAGCATAAAAGGAGATCATATTGGTCAAGCAGGACCTGCCCTTCCTAAACCCACACTGGTTGGGCCTGATCCCTTGGCCACTGGGTAGGTGTTGTGCAGTGGCACTCAAGATTAGTTGTTCCATAACCTTACCTGGCACTGAGGCCAGGTTGACAGGTCTGTAATTTCCTGGTTCCTCCTTCCAGCCCTTCTTGCGGATGGGCATCACATTGGCCAGAATAGGTGAGTAGTATACGACAAGACTTGACAGCATATAGCCCATCAGTACTAATATCCTGCACAACACCATCAGAAAATGCAATTATCCTGTGCTTATAAAGGTCTCATATAGTCCTTAGAATGTTATGCTCCAACCTTTTCCTCAAGTCTATGCCACACGTCTCTGTATAGCCCCTATAAACAAAACAGACTCTAGGCTCTGAAGTCTGAAAGAAGAGGAAAGTGAAAGAACGGAGAAGTTTGCCCTTTTTCTGAAGCATTCAGAAAACAAGGGAGGAGTTGACATAGAGTGCAAAACCACAATATTAGAAAGCAGTATCAATAAGCAAGGAGAGTAAGTCAAGGAATACATTCTTGACTTTTATTTGTCATGCAGCCTGGTTTGCAAGGACACACAAATGTGAATCCATAAAGCAAAGTCTTCTCACTGCAGTGGCATGTACAGCAACAGCAAAGACACAATGTAAGTAGGCTGAGGCCCAAGGGTATTTGTGCTTGCCTGGAGAGTCAGCATCCAGCTGCTGTGGTTGCTATGTTTGCTTCTGTTGGCTTGAGATTTCATGATTTAGGGTCCATAGGAATGGTTGCCGCTTTAGCTGTGACCCAAAAGGAGCTGTGCACTGTGTACTTGAGGAAATGCATTCAAACTCTGTCTTGTTGGTTTCGTTGCTTGGTTTTTTTAAATGCGAGTCTTCAGAGATATTCAAGACTTTTTGACAACTTAACAGAATAAAAACTCTGTTGGATAGTGTATTTACCAAGTTCTTGCCCAAGTCTTATTATCAGTACATCAAGTATTTTGACACAGTTTTCTTTTTAGAATGGCAGTACCTAGTAGTACTCAAGCAAACTAAACACTGAACCAAGGTCACACAGATGCAAGAACTACAATGCCTCATTTCAAACTCAGCTCCTACTTCACCATCTCCCTCTACTACAGGGAGCTTGCGATTAACAACGGAAACTCAAATATTGAGAGAAAAACATATTACACCCTTTTAGACCACTGTTCACTGCCCCAAGGAAATACATTGATACTTCTCTACCAAAAGCCCTAAAGACTAGAGGTAAGACTCCACAGGATTGCTTCAAAGCAGATTGCCTCCACCGCAAGAGTTGTGTTCCGGTACTATCATAGCATTCATACAACTGTTTCCAGTGTGTTCAAATCAATTCAGTACCCTCCTGGGATAACTATGAGCCTTTACCCAAAACTTACACTACCAGCAGTACAACTCAGCTTCAGTAACTGCCTGGGGAAGAAAAAATAGCCTTTTTACAAGCAATCAAGTTGCTGTTCAGTATTCAGCATCATCTATTTTATTTACCAAGAAGTGAATGCTCCTTTTAGTAAGTGTGAATAGCATATCCAGCATCAAGTAGACTTGAAATAAATTTATAGTGGGAAACCACAAATTTCTTAGCATTCATTCATTAGCTTACTAAACTGCCAATTTTTACTCTACATGCTCTGGTTTTTTTTAATACCCTATACACCATTGCTAGGCAACGGTTTCTCGAGCTGAGCGTTACAACCTTTTGCAGGACTAACTGTGGAACATGGAAATTAAAAAAATAGTTACTACCATCGGACTATAAAAGCTCCACAGAGTTGCCAGCAAATATTTCTTGGCACTGTCATTCAAGAATTTCTCTGCATGTGACATAGTGACAAGTGCTTACTGGGTAGCAGCAGGCACTCGGGCTTCCTAGAACCAGGGGACAAACACATAACTATTTATGCAAGCACAAAGGGTAGTATTTTCCACATGAAGACATTAGGCTTGGTGGGCAGTGCTCATCTTACAGTATTTCCCCCTCCCTTTCTCCTCAATGCATCACATACAACATACTACCCTCATGTTGTGGGGTTAAGCACGGCAAGTCTTAACCGTAGAGACAGAAAGTCTCCTGCACAAGGGTAGGCATAACCCCAAGCACAAATACAGGCTGGGTGGTGAATGGCTGGAGAGCAGCCCTGAGGAAAAGGACCTGGGGGTCTGGGTTGATGAAAAGCTCAACATGAGTCTGCAGTGTGCACATGCAGCCCAGACAGCAACCGAGTCCTGGGCTGCATCAAGAGCAGTGTGGCCAGCAGGGCAAGGGAGGCGATTCTGCCCCTGCTCTTGTCAGACCCCACCTGGAGTACTGTGTGCAGTTCTGGAGCCCTCAGCACAGGAAGAACATGGAAGTGTTGGAGCTGGTCCAGAGGAGGGCCACAAAGATGATCAGAAGGTTGGAGCAGCTCTCCTATGAGGATAGGCTACAAAAGTTGGGGCTCTTCAGCCTGGAGAAGAGAAGGCTTTGAGGAGACCTGATAGTAGCCTTCCAGTGCATAAAGGGGGCCTACAGGAAGGCTGGGGAGGGATTATTTTACAAGGTCTTGTAATGACAGGACAAGAGGAAATGGGTTTAAACTGGCAGAGGGGAGATTTAGACTGGATGTTAGGAGGAAGTTCCTTACAGTGAGGGTCATGAGACACTGGCACAGGTTGCCCAGGGAGGTTGTGGCTGGTCCCTCCCTGGAGATGTTCAAGGCCAGGTTGGACGAGGCCTTTAGTGACCTGTGCTAGTGGGAGGTGTCCCTGCCTACAGCAGGGGCTTGGAACTAGATGATCCTTGAGGTCCCTTCCAAGTTTACCATTCTATGATTCTACCAAAGTCCTCCAGTGGCTGGACAGCCCAAGGCACAGATCCAAGAAATTGTAATTTTGTTATTCAATGCCATAATTCTGCTCTCTCTCTCTCTCTCTGTAAAGCTGGCAGCACAGCCAGCTTGGGTCTCTTATCTCTCTTCTCAGGAGCTCCTGCTCTGGTGATATGGGGCAGTAGGCCCATTTATGGCCTGCACAATTTTGGCCTGTTTAGGGCTAACAGAAGACAGGCCGCGTGCACGAACATCACACTTGTTCTCATTTAAAGTGAGAGAGGTTTGCTGGTGAAACATAACAATACATAAAATCATCACTTCTTGAAGCAGTGCAAAATACAAGTTGATATTTGACTTGTTTTACAAAGCCTTCACCCCAATGAAGAGCACCATTTTCTGTGCCTCACAAGCAGCACACTGTGCGCAGCACAGCACTAAAAGCTGAGGAGTCACATGTCAATTGGATTTTACAACAGCATAGTGACTGGAAGCCCTCAGAGGGACACATCACAACACAACTTAGTCAAACATTAGTTGGTTTGTTAGAGACATTTCTATCTGGCAAGCAGCTCAGCTCTAATGAGCCAAAAAAATGGAGACCAAGCATACCCAGTTTAAAATGGTTGGGTTTTTCAATACCTGTATAACCAAATGTTCAGTGGTGCATGAAACAAAGAGAGTTCTGTATGGAAGTTGGTTAATATGATTCAAAGACAGCTCGGTGCACTCACACTGCATAACTGATCTCTCCACTACCTTTCCAAGGAAAACTAACTATCATCCTTACAGTCATCAACTTTCAGACTTGAAATAAGCTTCCCACATCCAGCAGCAGCTGATGGGCCTAGTCTGTGCGATAAACAACTATCATCGGCCCCAGGCAGCAAACACTAGTTGAAGCAATAGCTCAGTACCTTCGTAAATGTCTGTCACTGCTAAGCTACTGTGAATTAGCTCATACTCACCTCTTACTGTCTTATCAAAAGAAGTTCCCTGTCTTCTGCATGAGGACCTACACTTGCAGATACCCAAAAAACATGTAGCCAGTTGACAGACTACCATGTCTATACTAATAAGTCATGACACAGGTAGAGTTTAACAGCTTGATCTTGGCCTCAACCTAATCACAAACACATGGCTTTCAGACAGGCTGGCACACAGGCTGACATCTGCCTGCAAAAGACTGCGAGGACATATGCCACAATCCAGCATAAATTGCACATGAGGGCTTTAGCCAAGTTACTGGACTCTGCAAAGCTATATGACTTAACAGAAATTGTCTTTGTGAAACAATAAATCAATCGGGGGGTTGATATTTGAATCCCCTGATGCTCAAAAGGAGCTCATCCTTTATACACAAAAAAAAAGGGGAGGGAGGAAACAAAGGGGAAGTATAGGCAGATACATAAACACAGTAATTTGAAACCAAGACTACTTATATATAGCCTATTTCTTTTAACCCAGGTACAATAAACTACATCACTCAATTTCCTTTAGTAGTCTTGAATATGAAACAAGCCAGCCAGCACTAACTCCAGGCTGGAACTTGAGAAACCCCAGACTTGCTCAGCAGTTTGAGGAACAGCACATTCCGACTTACATACAGCTTCACTGCCGCTAAAGCTGTACTTCCGCACACTCTGAACAAGCCCACCAGCTGACAACACACTGCATCATCTGGCCTTTCTAACTCAGGTTTATTCTGTCTCACAGACCTCTGTATGAAATTTCAATGCACAGTGACAGTCAGATGCTAAGAATGAAAAAAAGACTATTTCTTACATTCCATGGGGTTGTAGCTTGGAAGCCAATGAGCCAACAGTTAAGTGTCACATCACCAGCACTTAAACATTACAAATAGTCTTTCTGGCAAAGACATGCCTAACTGCCTTTTGTACTTCCACCTGCTATTAATGTCTAAAACACATGTAGAGACTAAAGAGTTTCAGTAAGGATATTAATTTGTTGAGAGCATCCTTTTGTATGGTTAACTCCTGCCCCTTGAGTAACTGGTTGCCCCTAGAAATAAGAGAGCTCTCCTAACTGCATGCTAAAGGAGCACAAAATCCCAACTCTGTCAAAAACTCATATAAGCTTAGTGCTGGGTGAAAGTTACCTTATTGATAAAACACAGTGAAATGTGAAACAGCAGCTTAAAATGAAGTCATCATCTTAATTGTATCAAAGACCAAGTATTTACTTTCTTAGAGGATTAGCCACACTGAACTATGTGTTGTTCATCTATATAAACAGCTGACTTTTCTGCTGCTTTTGAAAAATTATGTCACACTTGCTGAAAGCAAAAGTTTAAGTGTTTTGGGGAAAAACAAAGTGTAGCAAAACCATCACTGAAAACTAATCCATCCTGTAAAGCTTATACACATGCAGTTCATCAGGGAATTCCAAGGTCAATTGAATGCATAGTCATTCCTTTTGTTTATTACAGTACCCCCACCCCCCCAATCACACTGAACACGCTCCCCTATCCACTTATAAGCAGAGACAATACTAACTAGATAGGAACATTTGCTTCTAAACAAACACACCAACCTTCTCCCCCTTAAAGGTTATTTCTCAGCTTACACTCTAGTAAACTTGCACCTGAGGAATTTGTTCCTTATCTGTGCCAGGCAAGGCTATCTTTGGAGAAGAGCTGAGATATATCTTTAGGAAGACAGAAAGGTGTGTGGGGTCAGTAGATCAAATGCTCAGATTTGGACCACTCTGCAGCTTTGCATGTTTGGGAAAGACCCTCAAAGGGCAGCCAAGAGCCCGAAAGAAGCAGAGCATGCGCAGAGCTCAGGTTACTCCCCATTTCTCCAGCTGTCATTGATACCTATCCCAGTCAAACACAAACCACCCCTAGCCTTAAAGTCACTCCACATTAGCCATGGGCATGCATCCTCCTCGACAGTTTTAGCAGACTGATAAGCTGCAAATCTGTTTTGCTGTTGTTAAGAGTTCCAATTCCCTTGTTGCTTTCTTAACATGCCAATAGCACGGTCACACAACACTAATGAGCAAATTTATAGCCACTTCCACAAAAAGCACGTCATTTCCTGAGTACCCAAAATGCCTCATTACTATCATCTCCACAGATTCATTGAAGCCTGCACTCATCTTTTTGTGGAGCTCCTCCAGTTATCACACACAGCAATTCATAAGCAGTGCTGTCACATGCATCCAAATGCTACAGCTTTCTAACCTTAAACACACTAGTCCAAGAGACCTTGTGATACAATGTTTAGGGTGAGCAATAAAGCAGCATGCCAATATCTGAAAAGGACACCAAATATACAACACTAGTTCAAGTCAAGCTCCAAATCACCCTGAGGGCTACAGCCAACTGTGGCAATCCTGAACTGTGGCATCCAGTTTATTGCACTTTTCTACATGAATTCAGCAGAAAAACTGCTGTACTGTGAACTTAACCTAACAGTTCCACTAGCAAAAGCACCATTTTCTTTTTCTGACAGATAGCAAGCATCACACTGAGCTAAGATGTCTCAATTTACTTTCATCCTTGTCACTCAGCTAGAAATCTGTTCTAAAGACAGTTGTTAAAGTCACTCTAAGAAGTAAAAAAAAGCCAGATGATGGTCTCTTTTTTTTCTTGGTAGGGACAGTCTTGAAGAGTACTGGTTTCATATAGATATTAAAGACAAAACTTATTGATTTTTCAGCAACCTTTGACAATTTTAATGTTCTACTAAGGCATAATTCCTTTTTCTTTAAAACTGTAAGTGGTTCAGAGAAATGCTGCTTCTCCCTTTTAAAGAGTTTCACTGCAGCTCAGTAGTGGCATTACCTTCCAAAGGCTGTAGTGAACATTGCCTCAGTTCGTGCTTCCTTCACATCCAACGGGGCCACACAGATGCTCTGAACAGCCCAGTATTATTTGTGGTTATCTAACCATCTCAAGAAATGCTGCTCCACAGACTCACTATGACCACAATTGCTTTTTCTTTTTATTTTCAGCATGAAGCATTCAGCGACTCATCTAGATGCTTTGCCTCTAATCTAGCATCAGCTCACTGTCAACATGTAGAAAGGTAGAGATTCATACTACAAAGATGCTTTCTTTAGATCCAAACCTCACCATTATATAGAAAATCCTCAGTGGTAAAATAGATTCATTTGAATTCAGTTTAAATCGTATCAGTTCTCTAAAAATATAGCGGATTAAGAAAATTTAGAAGATGCCAAAACATCTAAGCATACTTCAATCCTTAAAACAAAAGGATTGCAGACATTTTAAGTCATCTAATCTTAAACAAAAATAAAACACTCCCATGGTTAATGTGTCCTTTTTTAACTTCATCCAATCAAAGGTAGCTCTTAATACCAACAAAGATCTTTCAGTAACTTACTTCCTTATTCTGAATTACTCCATTAAAACATTTTTCTACCCATGATAACAAATACCCTGATACCTTCCTTTCTCAAAAGCTTTCTGGAAAGTGTTCTGAAGTCCTCTCTCATGGTCCCCACTTAAAAGTAAATCTTCAGGAATAATTGTGTACCCTAGAAAAAGCCATTAAAAACTCTCTAATCACTTGCCTACTTGGTGGCACTTCACTCAACACATATTACAAAACATAAGCCACCTGTGGCTGCACAGAATGCATGCCTAGCATTAAGCGGTATATAATAAACAGCTTCGAAATGAAGGTTTACAAACTCCAAAGTTTCAGGGAACAAGTCTATTACTCGCATGTTGTCAGGAAGGAACTCCACTTTTCTAAGTGGGGAATTGAACAGATGAGATGCATCTACCCTAACTGTATCTGAAGACTAAGAAGTAGGAGGAATGACTGATTACAGTATGTATATACCACCCATCCCTGTAGGACAGGTTTATTCTTGATTCTAAAGTGGACAAGTTATCACTTCCTTAATGAAGACAGTAAAAACAAAGAAAGCTTATGTTTACAGTACTTCCAGAACAAGATTTTTCCCCCCCCTTCCCACCATCTCCTCTGGCATTGAGGAGGACCACTTGTTAGTGCTATAATAGTTCGTCCCTGAGGTCCACTTGTGCAGCCTGGCAAGTTGGACACCAAAACCCAGGTATGTCAACAGCTTAGTCCTTCTGGAAATGCACATACCCATGGCAGTTTCCTTCCCTCAGTTCACAGCAGTAGACCCCAAGCTTAGTCCACACATTTTTAACACTGCATCCCCTCTCAAAACTGAAACATATCAGAAATACTGATCAAATTCCATGCCAAATTGGATTTACAACTTGATTTCTTATTGCTAGTCACCTCCATATGAAGAGACTTGCAAAAATCAGGTTTAGTCACAGAAGAGCAAGACAAACAGAAGAACTATACGGTTTCTTTCCAATACCAAATGTTTTAAAGCACCTTTACTGATATAGAAAGTCAAATCCCTTCTCAGCTGCTGTTCAGAATTCCCTAACTTCCATCCTCAGAAACATTTGTTATTAGTGTGTATCCTGTTACTATAAAGATGTCCAAGCTTGACAAAATTTACTTATCAACTTACTCCAAGCTTCACAGGTTCTGAACACAACTTCATACCCCATGGTGAAAAGGAAACTTTTCGCCACAAACTATGGTATGTTCTCCAAATTCATCAATAAAAAGCATGCAGAGGTATTGTGGCTGTCAAGTTGGCTTCTTCCCAACATGAAGATTTTAAATCATTTCAGTTCCCTACGTTCACACACAGACTTTTCAACAGTCCTCTATTACTCTTTCATATAACTAAAATGCGTGCTTAACCCAAACCTCCTCACACCTCCCAGGGAGGCACTCACATTTGAAAACAGGTAACATCAAGTTAGTGCTGTTCACACAATTTCTTCTAACAGTCAGTACAAAAATTTGTGCAGTAGTGAAAACCCTTAGCTGATTACAGAGACTATTGCCAGCCCAGATGCTCTCCCCTTCTACTACAGCTTCTTACTTCAGTGGCTGATTGATTGCACCTGCCTCATTTTATTTGTTCTTGGTTCCTTTCTTGATTTCTCCTCATCACTCTTCCTGAGCAGCCACTCCACACTTTACTAATCTATCTGTCTTTTTTTTTCTTTTCTTTTTTTCCTGTATACAGTATTGGAAGTGAATGGGAAAGGACTTTTTCCACATTTCCCATCAATTGCTGGTTTGGCTTGTCAAGCATACATTTACTTCTCTTTAGCTTGTCACTGCAGGAAGCAGCCTTTCAGTTGATGAAAACACCACAACTTGAGCATGGCATTGCCAAGTCACCGGCAGTATCACCGCACCCGAGGTTTCACTTGCTTTCTCCAGAGTTTCATTTAGATTGCATCAGTTTCCCTCCGTATACCCCAGCAGGGAGAGCAGAAGTGCTCATTGGTATGACAACTTAGGATTCTGATTTTTCAGTAACTCTGCTGAGAGGACAACTCTCACATACTTCTGATAACTACAGTATCAGAAGTGGGGTCAACATTTAGGGGAAAAAAGTTTGGAACAGATGCCAGCAACAGTGCCATTAAGAAACACACTTCTTTTAGTTGTACTGATCAGCTCTCATGTGGAAGCACTTCAGCAGCCCAACCTTCTAGGAGTCCACTATTCCACGTGGCTTATTTACAACAAACACAAAGCAAACAAGCGACTACAGATATTTTCTCCTGAACGTACACAATCTTCAAGTAGCAGAGAAGTGTTTCAGCACTTTTGCCCTCCAGCACTTCCTGCAGTATACTAGGCACTGACAGAAGGAATGCAAGAGCAGCTAGAGGAAAATAAATTCACTACTGCTGTGATTCAATACCCACATATTAGACTCTGACATTTTACGTATGTGAAGTGTAACAGCAATCACAACGTAAATCCACAGCCTGTCACCTTCAGTAGCCCAAGTAATACAAGACCTGTGAATTTCAGCACCTTATACAGAATCTGAGAGCAGTCAGAATAATAACAGAGTGTAGGCTAGAATGGATAAAGAGCCTCCCAGTTAAACCACACAAGACACTCTGTGTCCTCACATACAACAAGCCTCTGAACTGAGCAGTCAGGTATCACAGTATCACCAAGGTTGGAAGAGACCTCAAAGATCATCAAGTCCAACCCAGTACCACAGACCTCAAGACTAGACCATGGCACCAAGTGCCACGTCCAAACCTGCCTTGAACACCTCCAGGAATGGTGGCTCCACCACCTTCCTGGGTAGCCCATTCCAGTAGTGAATGACTCTCTCAGTGAAGAACTTTCTCCTCAGCTCCAACCTAAACTTCCCCTGGCGTAGCTTGAGACTGTGTCCTCTTGTTCTGGTGCTGGTTGCCTGAGAGAAATAACCTCCTCCTGGCTACAAAGTAATCTACTTAGACTTTATGCAGCCTTTGTTTCCTGAATGGACAAGCTTCTTGATATTGTAAGACACAAAAGACCTTTCACCTATTAGCGCAGAGGTCTGTGCCTATTGTTGTAATATTCACCAACATTGATGTTTGGCAACCTCTGACATTTTTTACTTCAGAAGTCATTGAAGGTGTTTTTTAGGAGCAGATAATAAAATCAGTTGTTTATGACTATGCCACCTGCACATCCGTCAGCTCCTGTCAGCACTTGCGCTTGTGCTCAAATGAGAAACCTTTAGCACTTACTTTATTTAGAACAGCTGATTACTTCCAGGCCTCATCTCACCTGAAGTATTATCATGGAGACCACATTCACCTGCTGCAGATTACACACCTGCTCACACACCTGCCCTTAACAACAAAAGGGTGAGAAAACTAAGCCTATACCTGCAGCATCCAGAAACACTTCAGGTCTTATAGTTAGTTCCTCCTCAAATAGAAAAATAAAAAAATCCCAAGCTTCAGCCAGGTAAGAAAACAAGACATAGGCAGAAGAAAGGAGGAAAAAAAATACCACAGATATGTTCCCTCTTCTTCCACACTCTTGAATGGATGAAAGAACTAGATTAAGAAGAGACACCATTACATAATGAAGTACAGAACTGAGAATTTCCTAAGTGAATCACATTCTCACTTTCTGTCAGTCTCACTGCAAGTATTTAGACAACTCTTCTGGTGATCCTAGCCATGACAAAGCTGCATAGGCTAAGAGCAAGATAGAGTTCCCCCAGGCCATGCTGATGTCCTCAGCCCAAGAAAGCAGGCAGCACCACAAGAAAAAGAGGCTTCAAATCCACTCTTCTCCTATTTCTGAATTTTCACAAAAGCACACAACTGTAACCTTTACCCTCTCCTTAATGTCTACCAAGAAGAACAACACTATTTCCCTCAGATTCCCCATATTATTATGCTCTTTAAGTTTCAAAGACTAAGTTCATTAGCCATGGCTTACTGCTGGCTATCTGGAAATTATGACTCATGCACAGAATAGCTATTTTATGTGCTTTGAGGTATCAGCAATATGATGACTCTGGGGATACTTACACAATTAGCAGACACCAAAGAAGCTTTAAGAAATTTTGTTGGGGTTTCTCCCCTGTGTCCCAACATTAGGCGATCGCTGTTACTAACAACACAAGTTCTAAGTCTTGGCCCTCCTTAAAGTAACTTTGGATTGAGAAAACATAATGGTGCATATTAAAAAAAGATAACTTTGTTTCGCTTACCTTCACTTTCACTCTTACTTTTCAAGTCTTCCATCCATGTCGGAATATTTTTCAATGCAACATAATCCCTTGAGTACTCTTTGCGTCTTTCTTCCAAAGTCATCTTCAGCAAACGCTCTGTTTAAGGGAAAAAGAGAAATCCAAGTTTTACAAGCTTTCATATACTCTTGTACATTAGCCAAGCAGTGACCGAATCGGTATCCTTGGTACAATTAAACACCATCTGAGAGGAAAAACCACAAGCGGCTCAACAAGTCACCAAGTAACAGAAGCTAAACAGGGTGCATAAAAACTGCATGTGTATTTTTCTGGCCATTCTGGTTCAGACACAGTAACAGGAGAACCCGAAAACCAAAATTTTAATATTAATAAAACCAAAAAAAACCACAACAAACAAATGCAAAACACACCCCAACAACAAAATTCCTAAACACTTATTGCCCACTCAGCTGTTCAGACCCTGCAGTACTACTGTGCATCTTCTTCCTGCCAGTGTAATTCAGGGACTAAACTAACAGCAAATTTATTGATTAAAGAACTGTTATTTTATAGTCTTCAGGTATTAAAGTTTGGTCCTCAGGTTCTGTATTTGTAAACCAGAACGTGAAAGAAAAAAGGCACTAAGAAGAGTCATTTTTACTGAGATGAGTTTCACTGAGATACTTTTACTAAAATGTGTTTACTAATGCCAGCAAGGCAAGGAGTATGGTACAAAATTAACCAAGTGTTTGAATACTACAAAAAAGTTAAAGCTAAACCAAATGTTGTGTCCCGTTCTAGATGGCTAGTGTTGATAAGACAGACATTTTGGTTGCATTGAGTTTTTCAGTATCATTTGCAGCACGAGAAAATGTGATGGTTTGGGAGTTCCTCGCTCCCTTACACTTTGTAAAATCACGCAGACTAGCCTCAGTCAGCTGGAAGTTAAGGAATGAAGCTATATTTACAGCTTAGCACAATATACAAGCAGATATATACAGAAGCCACATGAATATTTACAGAAATATACAAGTTAAAGGGAATACAGAAACACAACACCTCTCCCAGAAATCAGAGTCCCCAGGAGGGGCTCCCAACCACCCTTTCACCCCTTTTCCACCCCTCTGTCTTATCCCAGGTTTTGCCTTACGTGCGAGGTGAGTTTGGAAGATCAGCCAGGGAGGTTAGAACTAGAGTGGTTAGTTATGTTACTCAGCAGAGAAGAGAAGACCCATTAGCTCCCAGAAAGACCAAGAGTCTCTACATGTGTGTCTTATCTATGTTTGTGTTTTTGTTCTTATACATTTCAGCAAGCCTATGAGAGAAGTCCACATCACCACTGTTTTCTTTTCACAGTCTATAATCTAATTCTTTTCATAAAAATATTCCAATTAGCCTCAAACCAGCACAGAAAAACACTGTCAATTGCTTTAAACATACACAGAAGTACTGAATCAAGTTTAGGGCCAAATATCAATAGCTGTAAAGATACTAGGCTACCTGTTCAACACTGAAGAGTAAGGAATACAAGCATGTAAGTTTGACAAACTTGGGCTGAATATAATCCCAAGTGCTAGGAAAGCTCACATCTATGCACCATCTAAACGGGTTTGTAGAAGGCAGGCTGACACCAGCATCAACTGCATATCCTGAATTCCAAGTGATGCAAAACACAACTTGGGTTATAAGTGAGTGGCACAGGTTACACTTTAAAGATTTTTATTTGAGTATTAGTATGACACACTTGGCTACCACACTAGAAGACATATGGATGGTTGTTGTCTCCTGAGAAGTTCAACACATCTCTTTTTCTTTACTTCTAGTAAAAAGCTTTAAAGATTGCAGAATGACAGCAGCTATTGCTAACTACATTCCTTTTCAGACCTTCCTATAAATGGACTGAGTTCCAAGAAAAAAAAAGTGTCCCAGTACTTGCAAACAATCACACTGCTTCAGCATAATATTCCACCTGATTTTTGCAGGCACACCCTCTTCTCCTGCCCTACGTCATCAATACTTACTATCAGCTCAGCACTGGATGCAGAGCTTTACACCTTCCAAAAGGGGTATATGTAAGCCTTTAGAGCATATCACAATGCTCACAGGCTAATTAAGATTTCACCAGCAGCACTGTACTACTGTTCTTACATTAATAGATTTTAGTGACATACTAATCAGTAATAAATGTTCTTTGACAGTTGAAGAGGTGTTAGGAGCACGGGGAACACTAGACCCTTATTTTTTGCCTGTGGCATAAAGGTCTACAGGGATACAAAAGAGTATATCAAGCTGAAGCAGCAGTGAGTGAGCTAAACATGGAAAATGCCTCTCAGATCAAACCTTTAAAAGAAGAAAGTAAAATAACTTTCACTGCATTGGGGCGGGGGGTGGGATGGAGGGGGCAGGGGAATGTGTGTGGGAGTGTTTGCAAAATAACATTTCCTAATTATTCACGCTGCAATCAGTATAGCGCAAGAACCAAAAGCAGGCTTTAAGCATTGACTCTTTCAAATAAAGCTATGACATTTTTGACAGTATTGCCAGTTTCTTCAGTTTCCCATTATACAGGCATGGTATCTTAACTGGATATTTACAAGTGAAACTTACATGATCAGGACCACCATTATGCACAACAGACATGCACCTAACTCCATTACTTGGCCATCAGGCATACAAAATACAAAATTTTTAATACACACACATTTGAAGTACTACAGAAAGGCAAACCTGAGTCTGTGTGTCTGTGTGCCAGATTCGAGGGACTGACAGAGAAAGCTTGAGTTCCTTTTGCTGAGGAGGCAAATAACCATTTCTACGCCTTCGAAACACAAGTTCCTCTCTATAAGAAGGTTTTGTAAAACTTTGCTCTTACACATTAGCAGCAAGAACTCAAATTGATTCTTAATTATACACAAACCTCCTGGAAGATGCTCCCAACAGCTTCAGCTGCAAGTACAGTTTTCTGCTTACAGTTTTATGAAGCACCTTTGCAAGTCTGCAGGCAGGGCAGTCCTGTGTCTAATAAATTGACAACTCCAGTACTTCTCCTACTCTGCTTCAGATGTCCTGAAGCAAAATCTACCCTGGGAGAGTATGGACCAAACCTTTAATTATCAAGAAAGTAATTAAGAAAAGTAAGTGTATTGTCAGTGGGTTTGAATTCAGTACTTAGCAATCAGGGCTTTTAAAGGAGTTATTCAAAACATAAAAGGTAGGGAACATTTGCACTCGGAGCTTCATGGGAAGAGTAGCAGCCAGACAGCACCACCAACTTTACATAGGTTCATCGGTACCTCAGAATGGCAAAAGCAGACCTCACAAAAGATGCAGTTTCAAAAGTGCAATCTGGGCAGGAAGGGAAGCAGACAGGCTTCTGCAGTTTTCCTCTTTAGTAAAGAAGGTATTTGGTAAGAACATTCATGCATGGCTGCAAGGTGAGGAGCAGTGACAGCAATGCATGTGGAAGATACCTCACGCAAAACATCCAAGGCCAGCATCATCAGCATGGTACTGGAAATCAGTTACTGGAGCAGAAGACTGGCAAATGCTGTTGATTCTCACCAGGCAAAGAGACACCAAGATCTGGCCAGCAAGTACTCGCAAACCTGCTTCCCTGGATAGAAATACCTCACAGACAGTCAAGAGCTCTCGTTTGCCTTCTGCAACATCACAGGACTGATGGAGCTCAGGTTTCCAGATTATCCTCCAGCCCCTCCACTCTACCCTCTCTACTGAGGGTTCAATATGCTAGACTATGAATCTACACACATAGCAGTACAGATGGGAGACAAGGAGGAGGAAATGGAAACACTCACCAGAGCCTACCAGAAACCCTTCCTCACCGGCTTTCAGCACACAGTCTGCATTTTCGGAAGGTAAGGGACATACAGCATTAAGGACTTCACAGGGAAAGGCAGTTATAATTGATCACACATAAGTAGTGCCTGAGAAAAATCTAACTGTATCTTCTCTGTTTAAAACAGAAACTTGAAAGATCTGGCAGAAATTTGTTGCCTCACCTTAACTACAGAAACACGCTGCGACCGTTTCGAAACAAGAAATGCACGTGACAAACCTCACTGAGCTTGAATAGAGTCTGACAAGAGCAGCTAACCTACAGAGAGATCACTTCATTTGCATTTCAACAACTTCTCCTTAGAAAGGTGCACTTGATTCCTGCCACAGACAAAGAGGAGGAAGCCTGTCCTTTGCACTGGTCTTCTGCCTTCCTGGCTAGCGGCATACAGTCTTAAGGTGAAGAAGAAAGAGAACTTGCAATGTGACCTCCTGGAGCAGTTTTGGTTTTCTTCACTTCCTCGAGATTATTTGTAAACACGGCCGGCGCTAAGGCTTTCCTCCCAGCTGATGTAAATATAACACTTCCACTGTTTGTTTCCTAACCGTTCTCTGATCAATATCAGATCGCAGAACAGCAAGGTCTGCAAGAAATGCTTATGCCACAGCTTTATCCTCTGGAATCTGACACCGGGGTTTCATAAACTGAGATTACACAGAGTGGGGGTCTCCGGAAAAAAAAAAAGAAAAAAAAAAGAAAAAAAGAATAAAAATTTATTGGGGAGGAGGTCTTTGAGAGGCCCTGTACAACAAACATTCCACCCCGGCTGATCAATACTATTAACTAACTCCAGCGTGTCATACGAGCGATACCAACTAACCGTATTTTCTCTGCCAAAGACAAGCAGTAAAACGAGGAGGCACGTTTCCGCGGCATGTGCCTAACTTTTCGGCCTGATATACTTCCACAAGGTGACTTGGGGGCGGGAAATCTTCCGGAGAGGGGCTCTTTCCGAGGTGGAGACCATCCCAACATCCTGAAAGCTAGAATGCCCCCAGCCTCGCGGCAACCCGAAGGAGTAGGTCCCAGGTGTACGGGACTGGGGGTACTAAAGGTGGGTGACCACTGGGGCAAGGGCAGAGGACGCGGAGCACCCTCCCATCCCATCCGCTCCGCCCCGGGCGGCATGCGGCGCCGCTGGGCACCCCACGGAGTGGTAGCAGCAGCTCTAAGGAGAACGGGATCCCTCCACCCCGCGTCTCCCTCACAGGTCAACGTGTGGCAAAGGCCCGGGCCCGGTAGCGGGCGGTGGGAAGGGCGGCAATACCTTTCTCCTCCCGCCAGAGCTTTTTCCGCTTGTTGCCGGGGTACATGGTGCTGTGGCTGGCGGCGGCTTTGAGCTGCAGGTTCCCCAGGCTCACGAGGGGGTGGATGAGACGCCGCGCCAGAGCCGACCTTTACCGACGCCGTGCGCCGCTGTTCACTGCCGCTGTTTGGTGCTGCTCCCTGCCGGCTCCCGCTCCGCACCCGCCACCCGGCTCCGCACAGCGCCCGTCAGCTGGGTCACGCCTCGCTCTAACCCGACACCCCCGCAGCGCCCGCCCCCCTCCCCGCCGCCCGTTGGCTCCGGCACACGCCGCTCAGCAGCCCCCTCCTCCGCCGCTGTCACCCGCCGCTACCGCCAGCCCGGGCCCCGCGAACGCACCGGCCGGGAGAGGCCCGAGTACGGCTGCGGTGGGGCGGAGTGTGACGCTGACTTGTATGTTGGGGGGCGGGGAGCGAAGGGAACGTGGGGCCGCCAGAGCGAGCAGGTGAGATGGGTGCTTGTGTGCAACAGTAGCCCTTCTCGGCGGCGGCGACGGCGGCAGCAGCGCCACGCTCGGTGCACCCGCGGGCCGGGAGCGGGTGGGCAGACTTCCCCCGCCTCCGCCCCGTCCCGCCCGCCGCCACCGCCCCTCGCGCCGCCTCCTCTGAGGGAGGAGCTGCTGAGCGCGCTCTGCTTCCGGGTTGCCGGCCGCTACGGAGCGCGCTGCCGAGGAGCCGGGAGGGGGGGAGACGTTGCTAAGAGACGGCGTCGGGGGCTCCGTGGAGCTGCGGCCTGCGGACCCAAAGCCGGGCGCGGCGGGGCCCGGACAGCGGAGCCAGCCGATTCGGCTGATCGAGCCCTGCGCTGCCATTCGCCGGCGTCTCCTGCGGTTTCCCGGTCCCGCAGCGGGACGGGAAGTGCTGCCGTCCCGACGCGTCGGGACGAGAGGAAACAAGCGCCACGGCCGGTTCAAGCAGAAACATTAAAGGCCGCGAAGGGGAGGGGGGGATGGCTCTGCTCGTCCGAATGCGCTTTGAACCCCGCGCACCGCTGCAGAGCCGCACCTCGAGCGAAGGCAAAGTCCGCCTGGGGACCGAAGGGCAGGGCAGATGTACGTCGGCCCTTCCATCACGCTCCGTTTGCCATACTAAGAATAAGTTTTGTGTTGTCTAAACAAACACAGGGACTTTCCTAAACTAACTAAATAAATACAAAATCTTCCCTGCTGCTTCACGGATCTTCTTGGCTCCGCTCTTAACCCACGTGGTGATAAAACCCCTTCCTAGAGCAGGTGAATCCATCATAGGATCATAGAATCGTTTCGGTTGGAAAAATCTTTTAAGCTCATCGAGGACAACCGTGTCTAACGCTACCAAGTCTGGAGCTAAACCCTATCCCTCAGCACCACATCTCTGCATGTTTTAAACATCACTACTTCGACCATTAATCTTAGGTCACATTACCATTCCTTACAGCAAAATCCATAGTCTTACCACACCAAACGATATGAAGGAGCATTCTTTACCTTTTTAACCACTTAAAAAACAGATTAAGATTCATTTTTACAACACTGGTACTAGACCACCTCCTAATGGTGTGTCATTATTTTTTGTCTTCACTCAAATTTCTTCACTTTGCCCGGGTTGATGTGCTTTGGTAGCCCAGGTGCAATTTTCTCACTTGAAAGCAAACAGAAGAGAGAAGCCAACAGGTAAACTGGCATTAAAGAGATATTAGTTTAGATCAAGCTTACTGGCATGATGCAGGGCATACACTTGAAACCATATCCTAGATCACTGCATATTTACCAAGATACTGAATATTCCAGTGTCCTGTGGGATCTGTTCCACATTTTAGAAATCAATGTTTATTGGACTAGAAGGGGAGGCAGAGGAAACTCTTTTCGCATAAATGGCATCTGCACCTATTCTTCAGTGCCATACAATATCCAGAATTTTGGGAAATAGGTAAAGAAAGTATGTGCATGCACAACAGGGAGGGGGGAAAAAAAAGGGAGCCTGATATTTACACCAGCACCAAAATGGAAGTCCAGATAAAAGATGTGAACAAGACTTTCTTCAACTTAAAAATAGAAATGTTCAAATGTTCCAATTCCAGTAAGAAAATTATTATTGCATTTTACTTTTTTTTTGCCTTGCTTGCTGGTGAGCTGTGTACATGGTAGGGCTCAAGCAATGCTTTAAAGGCTTTTAAATGTTCTGTGGAAAAAATTAGCATGAAAATGAGACCAATAGGAAATTTGTGTTTATCTAAGGATCTGGCTGTATTTAGTCCATGCAAGGTCAGCAGCATTCTACAGAGGAAGGCAGGAAAACTGGGAAATGGCCAAAAATTGCATTCAAGACATACAGAGCCTGGGCAGAACAGAGGTTTCTACTAATAGCTGTAAAGCAAGCAATTAACATATGGGTAAAGTAATGACTGGTTAGAGAGTTCCTTTTAGAGATGTAACAGGGAATTTAAATTAATGCAACAGTTAATACCACACCATACCTGTACATAGATGTACCAAAAGAGAGCTTAGAGCTTCATTTCAAACTGCTGGATCATCCAACTGAATTAGCATTAAGGCACTTAAACACAGTATTGCAATCACCATCAACCATCTTAACCAAAATAAGGGCAACGTCATGGTAAATGCTGTGCTGAGCCTGTAACAGAGTAAAGCTGAGAAGATTTAGATCTCTGAATGAGAAGTGGTGATTCCATGTGTGTCAGCTGTGGTGTGGGATACATGGCACACCAGAAGAAAGGAAGGATATGGTTGGTTTGAGATTCAGATTTTAAAGAAAGGATAAAAATTTCTATTGCTAGAGGAATGGAGGGGAAGGGAATGGAATTCAGCTGTTCCAGATACTGCTAGTTTTAAAAACAACTGAACAATTCTATGCAAAAGAGGGAAAGGCATGTAGACATAGCAAACTGATGTCACCTTTGTGAACACAGGCCAGGGCCTGCTTTTGTGAACACCGAAGTGAGGGCAGCAAAACTGAGCACCCTCAACATTTAACAAGAGCAGCAAATGCCAGAAGCTGCTGCCCCATAAAACAGCCAAAAATATAGCTGTGAACAACCTGTAAAGTAGGTATGTTCATTTCAGAGGTCATGCAACATGGAGTAATTTCTTAGTTATTAGTATTCTTTAATACTCTTCTGTCTTCAGCAATTGCTATTAAAAACAACCAAAAAAGTATGTTTGCTTCTTTGGTTAGTGTTGGCTTTTTGAGCTGGATATTAGTTGGTTGTTTTTTTAATAATCTATAGAAACGTGTGGGTCGTGGCCATGTTTAAATCACTTTTCAGATTTTTTAAAATAATTTTTACTATTTTATAGAAATCTAAATCAACAAGATAGTACACAAAAATAGAAGCAAAATCCAAATAATTACCTTTTTTTTTTTAACTAAGCCAATTTTTTCTTATCGAAATATTTGAGGGCGCTTTTTTTGTTGTTTTTGTTTTATTTTGGGGGTTTTTTTTATAAACTAGAACTCGTCTTGGTTAAGGTTTCATTCAAGAGCTTCTTGTACTTATACAAGTTAAATGCCATGGCATAAATCAAGGATATGAAAATGAGAGTAAGCAATCTTTTATTTCATTAGTATTTATGCTGTTTATTTAGCTTTGCATTGAATACATTCAAAAAGGTGAAGATGAAATTAAAATGTCTTTAAATGTCTAAAATATATTTGATTTTTCAAAATAGAACTATAAGGTTAATCAATTGATAAAAAAAAATGACGTTTAAATGGAGATTTCTGCCTCTGTTAACAAAAAAAAGCAAAAGCAACAGAACACTAAGGAGAGTTTCACACATCAAGGGGATGGTCCTTCCTTATTTATATGAAGGTACATTTTTAACTGCATTGTTTCAGAGTGGTTAGACAAACTCATTTATTACAGCAACAAAAAAGAAATATAAAAATGTAAAATAGACTGATAAATTATTTATATTTAAAAAAAATAAATGTCAACCATCATCTTTCTCACTTATCAAAACTTGCCTTCTGCATAGCAAGCCGTATGTCAAAATCTTGTTGATTTTGATTCAGTCCTGTGCCAGTGCACACTTCCACCACAGGAAATTGGAATGCCATGAAGTCTTTCCTCCTGTCCATTCATATCACATGCTAAAAATGCTCAGAGTTCTTTTCACAAGGCTTCCACAATATCGTTGATAAAATGTCATCTTCTATTAGTGAGTTCACTCTCAAATACACTTATGTGCGTTTAAAGCATAAAATGCACATCATCTATCTTGTATTTAACACATCCTACCTCCTGAACTTGCAAGCTACTAGCACACCTTGACCAAGGTTCTGTTGGTAAAATTATCCCTACCGACAGGTAGAGAGGGAGTTAACTGACTACAAGCATTTGATAAACTGTTACCTGTGATATCTCTGGTTTGCTGCCTTGGGCAAAGGAGCTAAAGAGGAGGAAGTAACTACAAGCTCCATTCATCCTGCTGGGTGATTGAAGAGAAAGATGAAAGGCCATATACTTGTGTGTTTCTTATGGCTTTATGATTTTAATCCATTTTGTCAGGCAAATACATTTTGGTCCATCAAATAACAGGATAGCCATGCTACTCAAACAAAGAGAAAATGTTTCAGTACTGTTGATATGTTTCAATACTGTTGCCAAGTGTAAGGTCCTGCACCTGGGTAGGCACAATCCCAAGCACAAATCCAGGCTTGGGTGGTGAATGGCTGGACAGCAGACCTGAGGAAAAGGACCTTGGAGTCTGGGTTGATGAAAAGCTCAACATGAGCCTGCAGTGTGCACATGCAGCCCAGACAGCAACCAAGTTCTAGGCTGCATCAAGAGAAGCGTGGCCAGCAGGGCAAGGGAGGTGATTCTGCCACTTTACTCTGCTCTCGTCAGACCCCACCTGGAGTACTGTGTGCAGTTCTGGAGCCCTCAGCACAGGAAGGACATGGAAGTGTTGGAGTGGGTCCAGAGGAGGGCCACAAAGATGATCAGAGGGCTGGAGCAGCTCTCCTATGAGGACAGGCTGAGAGAGTTGGGGCTCTTCAGCCTGGAGAAGAGGAGGCTTTGAGGGGACCTGATAGTAGCCTTCCAGTATCTGAAGGGGGCCTACAGGAAGGCTGGGGAAGGATTATTTACAAGGTCCTGCCACGACAGGACAAGGGGCAATGGGCTTAAACTGGCAGAGGGGAGATTTAGACTGGATGTTAGGAGGAAGTTCTTTACAGTGAGGGTGGTGAGACACTGGAACAGGTTGCCCAGGGAGGTCGTGGATGCTCCCTCCCTGGAGGTGTTCAAGGCCAGATTGGATGAGGCCTTGAGTAACCTGTACTAGTGGGAGGTGTCCTGTACTAGTGGGAGGTGTCCCTGCCTGTGGCAGGGGGTTTGAACTAGATGATCCTTGAGGTCCCTTCCAACCTTACCATTCTATGATTCTATGATTCTATGATATGTTTGTCTGTATGGTTTACTATGGGTATTATTTTATCATTAGTCAGACACATAGTATTTTATTTCACTAAGGTTGTACTTGTATGGTATAACTTTATGACCACTTGTAAGGTGGTCACTTTGGGTAACGAAGAAATTAAACATTAAACCAAACTGAGAGAATTGTTAAAATCATCTAATATGGACACATTCTTAAGGCAATCCTGATTTCTAGTATTTGATATAGACGTACTGTTAGGGTTCTTTTAAAGTCAAAGCTATTTTAGGTCAACTATTTTGTAAAACTTTGTTCTAACACAGTAGTATCCTAACACAATTTGGGCTTACAATCTACATTTGCACAATTTCCAAAACTACATTACAGTTCAGAAGTATCAAGTGTGGTTATGCGATTAGCCATGTGAGGTTAATGCATGTTTTAATTATTGTGTGGCCAACATGCTGTACCTGAGTTCTGTGGTATGGTGAATGTTACTGTCCACATTTGCAAAGGCAAAAGAGAAGGGGCTTATCAGAGTCTCCAAAATAATCTCACAGACATGATTTTTTATGTGCAGCAGAAGATCCAGGGAAAAAGAAAAAAAAAGAAAAAAAAAAGAAAAAAAAAAGACAGGAATGTCTAGCCTGGGCTCCTCTCTGGGATCATATGGAAGAGTGAAAATACAAGGTAAAAACTTCCAGTTGATCTGGACTTAAACTATATTCTGCTCCTGGAATTATTCCTGGTTCAGAGAGAAAAACAGGAAGAAGCATCGCACCTTGGAGATGACTCAATGGAACTGAGAGTGGAACGTCACACTGTCACCCTGGTCCCAGGTACCAGGCAGCTTGCTACAGTTCAGATGTTTCTAATTGTGATGGCAGTGCTTGCACAAGCCTTATCCAGTCTCTGGAAAGAGAACTACTTTTTAGTCTTAGTCATTCTCTATCAGAACAAACTAAGAGGCATTTCAGAAAGCACTTAACAAAGACAAAAACTTAGAAGCAGGGAATCAATTTTCAATATGCCACTTGAAAATGTGGAATTTCTACTCAGCCTACAGTGTCCTCAGTAAAAAATGGAGATTGAAAGCACAAATAGAATGAAACAGTCAAAATGACCTCAATACAAAAGGACAAAGAAAAAAAGCAAGACTTAACTATGTGCTCAAGCTTAAAAGTTCATGGGAAGTAATTCCATGACTCCAAGCAGCACTGCTGACATACTGTACGATCACTGGGAACTTGACCTCTGCTGGCTGTGAACAACCTTCATATAATCAAGACATTCACTTCACCAAGTGGTTTGGGAAGGACAGAAGTTAATTACATGTGATCAGACCTGGAAGAGGAAAGCACAGTATTTATTTGCAGCAGTACCAGAAATATTGCCTGATTGTAAAATCCCTTAAATGATTGCTGTTTTTCTTTCAGAAAACCAACACCCTGGCATTAGAAGGGTTTACATGGGGTGAGTAGAAGAAAAGGTAAAGTGATGTATTTTGTTGTTTTGGTTCGTCCACTGTCACTGCACACTTTTTGATTTGTATTTTAAGACTGCAAGGGGCAGAAGGTAAGTGATTTATTCCGACATGCCATGCTTGCCAAATCCCCTGCAAACAGCTGAGCAACTGGGACTGGTTGGGCTGGGAACTAACTGATTTCTAAAAACAATAAAGGATGGGAGTACTTCTAAAAGAAATCTGACATGCTGACTGTATAAAATGTGCTGAAATGATGTTATTAAAGAAAGCTTTCAAGTGTCATAAGTAAAAGAAGGTCACAGATTCTCTGGAGCTCACCAGAGGGGACATCCACTTTCATTATTCTGCTATTTTATCTGTGTTTTGTCTTTCTTTCACAACAACTCTGTAGCCAGACAAGAAAAAAAAAATTAAAAATTAAGAGATGTGGTTGAGTTGAAAGAATGAGTACAGAGAGTAGATGAAAGATTTAAGAATTGGAAAGACAAGCCTGAATTTTAAAATTATATATAGTGCATAGCTAGGCTATCTTGAATGAAAGTGTTCTACATCTTACTATTTTTAACAGATACCATGCATCATCAAAATTAGTGGAACTGTACCACTATAAATATGCTTCATTCATACATAACAAAAAATAACCAAATTAAGTTTTCAATTCTGCTTTTCCATCTTTCTCTTTTGTTTGGTTATGTTGTTTGGTTTGGAATTTTTCCCCTCCAAAAGATGCCATCTATCCACAGCTATCTATTTTCACCATTTTTAATTGATTCTGTTCATCCATCGATCCATTTAACTCCATTTATCCATTATTCCAGTTAATCCATTCCTGTGCACCTTTTATAGCTCTGAGGCAAATTCTCTTCTCGCAACACATTTCTTTTGCAGAAGAACATCTGCTAATTAACATCGGCAAGATAGTGCTTGTGACGCATACGGAATCATAGCTTGTAGAAAATGAAGGAATCACAAACCCACCTTGGCTGGAGGGCCCACAGGAGGTCTCTAGTCCAAGGTTTTGACTAAAGTAACGTTGCATGAGAGTGGCTCAGGGCTTTTGCAAGTTGGGTCCTGAAAACTTCCAGAGATGGCAGACAACAGGTTGCCCCATCTAGGCAACCTGTCCCAACCCTTCCTGGATTGGCTGGAGTTTATTTCCATCCTTCTTGCATTTTCGTCTAGAGTCAAGATTAAAAAAAAAAATAGTTTAAAGAATTTCAGTTCCATAGGCTGGTGTAGCACAAAACATCCAACTCTATTAATGTATCACTGCTACTCTGTACCTTTCTGGTGCTACATTCATTTTGTCTGTTGTCTTGGACTTCACTTTGGATTGCAAGGCTTTCAGGCAAAGAGTTGTCTCTTTTCACGCATCTGGAGTCCAGCATGAAAAAGAGACATGGTGTGAGGAGTGTCTGGTTATTTTCCAGGTTATATTTCTATTTAGTTTTACTTTACTCTTGCCTTCTCTTTCCTTTTGTTTGCTTCACCTTACATGTTATTTATTGCTCACCTTCCTACTCACAGTACACTCTATTTTTATCCCCTATAAGTAGAACTTGTACTTCTGCTCCTTGTCTTATAATGCTTCCAGTACTGCAAAAATGTGTCTACATCTTGCTTACATTTTTGTTTCATCTTACTGCAGTATACCCCATACACACTTCACTACCTTCTTCTTAACCAGATTGTTTCAGATAATTTGTTTGGTGTGAGGGGAGAACAGTAACCTAGTATAAATAACTACTTTACCTTTGATCACCTGGATATCATAACAGTTTGTGTGTGCTGCTTTTAGTTTAATTACATCACTTGGAAAAAGTTAGTTCGTAATTTGGTAGTACAGGTTTTAGAGGAGATTCACAATAATAGTCAGCTTGAATGCTGGTAATTAAAATGTCCTCCCCATCAATTGGATTTTACTGCTTTGTGTTACTAAATAGCATGTTACTGTACCACCGACATTATCTCATATGACATAGTAGCAAAGTAGGATTATTTGCATCACAATTCTTAGAACATGGCTTAATTCTAACTTTCATTTTTTTATGTTACTCACCACCTTTAGCTTTAATGTATGTTTTACCTCATTACAATATTATTTCCATGCCAGTATAGTAATGGCTTTTCCTAATGTTCCCAATTCGGTGCTAATCCTTTAAGTAGTAAACCATAATCCAGAAGTATTTCCTGATCTATAGGAAATGGCTTTGTTTTTATTTCCCCCCGCCTCGGGTTGGTCAAGTGCTGTATAATGAACTTGACGTGTGGTAGAGCATTGGAACAGGCTGCCCAGAGAGGTGGTGGAGTCTGTGGAGACATCTGAAGCCCATCTGGATACCATTCTGTGCAACCTGCTCTGACAGGGGGGTTAGTGTCAATGATTGCCAGAGGTCCTTTCCAACCCCTATCATTCTGTAATTCTGTGAACTCTATTCTGCTCATACAGAACTTACTAGGAAAACCTCTTTTCATTTTGACTGAGAATGAATTATTTACCGTGGATACAGAATTGCATTTACTACAGTGAATCTGAAGCTTAAGTGCTAACAGTATTAGAGAAAGCAGGAAAGATAAAACATCTCGCTGCTGCTGGGATCCCAGCCCGTTCTGCTCTGAGGATCTCCATGATCTGGTTGCATTATCATCATAGCTCTACAATTCTGTCATCCTCCCACCAGGTCATTTTCTGGATGTGCAGTAAAAGCAGCTGCTGTTTACATTGTGCATGCTCTTGTATGGATTATCTATAAGTTTGACAAAGATCCTGCTACTCTTTTTTATTGTAAAGCCATCAGTGCTTGTATGCATCAGGAAGTACAGTTAAAGCTGGTATAAAGCAAGGTCTCCATCCTGGGAAAAATGAAGAATTTCTGCCTGCTGAGGCATAGCAATCTAGGACATAAACAGCTGGCTAACCTGGAAAACTCTGTAATTTATGGCTATTCATGTAGGTGGTTAGAGCTAGATAATCACATTCTGCCTTTTGTTACAGGCTAGAAATTTCTTTTTTTTTCCTTATACCAACGCCTTCCTGAAAGCCCTTTCAATATGAGGTCTGTAGTATGCTCATTAGAATTTAATCTCTTATATTTTAATATAATATCCTACAGGGTTATTAAGGTGTTAGAATTATCTCTAAAGAAAAAAGACTGACATTATTAGTTAGCAAATGAAGAAAATTTGTCTCCCAGATACACCCTGCTTGAATGGAAACAAAACATTTTTATAACAAAATGTACCCTCTTACTGATAAGTTGTTTATTTTCAGAAGAGGAAAATGTTTCTCTGTGGTTTTAAAAAAAATAATGTTTCAAAACAAGTAAATGCATCTCAAAGGATAATTTATCAGGATGAAGGTTGGTTTTCTCCAACCCAGTCACAAACTGAATTGCATAGTCATTATAAATGGGGACATTATCTCTCAATAAATTTGAAAGTTTGCCTGGGGATTTGCTAATGCCCCAGACTGCACCCACCCAGTCATTTAAAGGTAGCATAGATAGACAGTGGTCCCATGCATTCACTGTGAAAGGAGCCCTTGGAGCTCTGTCTACCTTGGAGCATTGTGTACCTTGGAAGCAGCTTTCAGGAGGCTCAAGGCAAGCTGTGGTGGTACCTGACATGACCCAAAGCAATACTGTGGAGGCCAGCAGGAGCTGAGAACCATCCCCTAAGTGCCACGATAATGAAGTGTCCAAGCTTGACAGAAAGGAGCATACACAATCACATTTGTGTAACCGAGCAGTAGCTGCAAGCAAGAGTCAGCAGCTGAAAGCAAGAATCAGTAGCTGAAAGTAAGAGTCAGTAGCTGAAAGTAAGAGTCAGTTACTGCAAGCATCTCAAACTTCTTGGATGTGGGCATGCTTCAGCATGCAGCAGCACGGCTGATACTTGATGTTATGAATGATTTGCAGAGCCTGCCATGGCTGGAAATTACAAAGCAATGACAGTAATTCCAGCAGCTTTCCTGGGGCACTTCTAGGAATATGTATTTCTTGTTGAGTCCTGACTTTAGAGGGTTACGATTCCATCTTGACACAGAGACAATACTCGAGGAAGTTGCAGAGAGGAGCCAGAGATTAGTTGATAGCCTTAGAGACACCCACAGCTGTTAGAAATGACCAGAGTAGTGGGAGAGAATTGAAACAATTCTCTGGAGGGCAGCATCCACAGAAAAGCTTACACCTGCAGAAGGTGCTAAGAAAATAAGCCTATGCACTTAGGAGTGCAGCTACCTGCATTCAGTGTGGCTGTTCAGCCCTGGCCACCACAGATGTCATGGGCATTGTGTTCCCCAATGACTTGTCACCAGAAGTAGCAGGAGATGCTAGGTCTGCACTTCACAGCAGCAAATCCAGCCACTATGCCCTGTGATCAGAGAGGAGCAGAGAGCTACATCCCCTGCCATTTGTCCCCAGGACCCCAGTAATGAATTTGGTAAATAACTATTACTTGGCAGAAGTGAGGCTTCTTCCCACAAACACACATCTTCCTACAGATGGACTTAGTAGTAGTTAGCCGAGCCACAAACATCTCTCATTCTCTGTCCATCTTTCTGGTAGCTGGTGGCTAGTAGATAAGTAGTCAACGAAATACATTTGAGCAGTGAGCATCTGAGATGAGTAGAAAAAATGAAAGGTAATTTTTAAGTCTGGCATCCTAAAAACTGTTTTTTACAGTGAATGTTCTCTCATGTGATGGTTGAATATTACAATGCTAAATAAAAATCTTACAATGACGATTTAGTATCATTTTTGTGGTGAAATACATCATTATTATTAGCAAAACTAAATAGCCATAAGGCCAGGTTGGATAAAGCCTTGAGCAACCTGATCAAGCGGAAGGAGTGCCTGCCCATGGCAGGGTGATTGGAAGTAGACGATCTTTAAGGCTGTTTCCAACTCAAACCATTCTACGATTCTGTGATTCTGTAACAGTATATGATGTCTTGTATCTTGCTGCTGATAGGGCAAGAAATTGAAAACTATTTCCAAAACTGATACATCAGTCCAATTTTTTAAACTAGCAACCAAGTGGAAACGGAAATTCACTAAGTTCAGCTAGAGTTGCTCTACAGTATTTAAGTACAACTACATTTGTGAAGTGGTCATTATTTTTGCATCTGCTCATTTTTAGATTCCAAATCAATATCCTGTAGATGTGATTTGTGAAGATACCACTTACAAAGTGGGTTCAACTGCAAGTGTTAAGCTACAGCTGTGATGTATGCAAGATGTGCTTATCAAATATTTGCTTCCACATGTAATTATTTTAGCAGTGAGTTTTTGAAATGTTATCTCATTTTATGCCTAAGTCCAGTTGCATTTCAATGTTTTCATTTGAAATAAGAAGCTGTATCAAAGAAGGTCCTCATCTATAAACACCATTACCATAGGCTGCTCTCCATAATATAATCTTTTCCTGCTGGAGACTGAAGCATTTAGACTTAACTGGTTTTTGGTTTTTTGTTTTGTGGGTTTTGTTGTTGTTGTTGGGGGTTTTTTTGTTTGTTTTTTGCTGATGCTTTGTGTATGAAGTAATAAACAAGGTTATCAATAGACAGTCCACCTGAAATCAGTGTTCATAACTGTTAGGTTTTTTGGACATTGCCTCAGTTGCACTTGAAAAGGGTGTTAACTTCCCTGGGTAGGTCAATATTATGGTAAACAGAAAGAAAAATATTATGCTCATCATTAAAGACTTCTGGAGTTTGTGAAACAGTAATGGCTTACTGTGCATGAGATATCTATTTTAGTATTTAAAGGTGTTACCACTATCAACTAACTGCCTTCCTTAAGATAGTAATAAAATGTTCATAATGATTTCTGGTCTTCACAGTCACCTCATTTGCTGATCATTTCCCATATTTAATTTCATCCTGAAAATTAAATTATGTGAAATGTTACCAAAAAATATTGTGCAATTGTAGTAGATTTAAAAGCAGAAAGAAAAACATCCCACCTTAAACACGTCTTCCCAGACCTTAATAATAAAAAGTTCCTTCTGACAATCTAATTGGACACCTTAGTGAGTTTCTTGTACAAAAAAAGCCAGTTCCTTAGGAAAAAAAAAAAAGAGAGAGAGAGAGAAAAAAGAGGAACAAATTAGTAGTTCATGTCATAGGCTAAAGTCTCTGCAAAACTTAAGTCTCTTCATGTTGCTCTAGTTGTACAAAATGGGGTAGAAATAGCCTCAGGGAAGAAGCCAAGAGTAACGAGGTTAGTTCAAGTAGAGCTGACAGAACAGCTCTCTATCAGCAGTCCCCTAACACTAAGCCATATATCTTGGTGCAGCAGGTAAAATTCTCCTTAGACAATCACAAGATCAATTACAATTTATCTGTAGTTAAATCATCTTTTCTACTCCTGTTTTTCTGGTTAAACACACAGCTTAAGGTAACATCACAAGTTACACAACGCAGCATTTGTGCGAAGTTCAAATTCACAACGGACTTAGAAATCTGTAACTACATCTCCCTTAGTGGAGTTTTGCAACAGCTATTCACAACTCCACCTTTTCTCTAACAACAATCTCTGTTTAACTTTAAAATAGTTTCTCTATGAAATATGGAATAGCAGAATGCATTTTAGTTCACCCTGGCCAGCTGATGGCAATGTATGTGCTAGATACACAGCGTCACAAGGATAATTAATTGTGACATTGCCGAAGGGCTGCAACACTTCTTCTGATAAATCTTTACACCTTTCCAAAGGGTCGCAGTCAGTATATTTCAGTTTTAGGTTAGTTTATTGCCTAGAGCAAACACAATTTTAACAGACTTACAGCAGCTATGGAAAAGGTGATCTAGAATGGTTAGGTTTAAAATGTGAAAAGCATTCCGGGGAAAAGAGAAAAGCTGCTACACTTGAACTTCTTCATGCAAATAAATTCTTACCTGAATATAAATGATGTACGTTCTTGAACAAGACTGCCAAGCTGAAAATAACAAAGCATATTAATATTATAATACTGAGACGAGGTAGTTTGATCTTAGTCTGATAGCAATGATTTAAGGACTAAATTAAGGAGGTCAGTAGAATGCAAATCATGAACAGGAGGATGAAAGCTCAGAAAACAGAAGTCATAGTAGTAGGTACTCAGTGAAAAATCAATTTGAACCCACTCTAAAAAAAAAGATCCAACTTAGAAATACTAGGAAATTTTATTAATTCTCCACTATCCTTCCAATATAGAGACAGTAAGACTGATATCAAAGTGCTTTTATTAGTACAACTGACTTAGACTGATGAACCAGTAACATCAATTCTTGCCAAAATGTTAATTTACAGATCTAACTCTGCCAGCAGACTTTTCTGTGTGCATTATCCACCTTCACACAAGATCTGTCTCTACCTTTCTTTCTCTGTTTAATTTCCCATCACCCTCTCTGTGCAGTTTCACATTTTCTTATTCAGATGAAATACTGCAGTGATTCAGCAGTGATATCTCCAAGTTTATCATGTTTGTACTAGCCAGGATTTTTGGTGTTTTGGTTTTTTGTGTGCTAGCCTAATACAAGCAAACTGTATACAACTTTCCAAAGTGGTTTGATATTAGTCTCATCACATTTTCGTGGTGTATCCAAGCAGGAGTTGAGAAAACCTGAAGAGGTTTCAAGTTCCAAAGGGTAGCTGCTACAGTGCCTTCTGCCTTTAATAATGGTTGAACACTGATCCTGGTCATAAAGGCCATTTCTAAAGTTATGTCAATTTCCAACTGGAAAAGTAACACCTTGAAAGGGAAAACCAAAATGGCATCAGGAATTGCCTGAACACAAAAACTTCCACTGCAAATACTGATGAAATTTTTATGAGGATGCTGGAAGATTATTTCTTCAAAGAATTACAAGATTCTCCTTTGGAGCATCTCTCTTCTTCCTTCTGGAAGAAAAAGCAGAACACATACAGCTCCAAAACACAAAGTAACAATGCAGGGCATTAACAAGATTTGTATCAGTAGTCACAGACAGTATTCAAGGGGTGGAAAATTTGGTGTATCTTGAGTTTAAAGAAGGAAACAACAGAATCCTTACCAGAAACCACTGAAATGTTTCACTAGTCAGCTTTTATACATGGGAAAGAACTTTTGTTTTAAATAAAAATTTGATTCCTTAGCTTAAAAACAGCTTCTGCAGGACAAAAACGGAAGGTTTCTTATAGGTCACATTCTGGCAATAATAAAACAAGGCATATAGCTGCTTTCAGTAGATCTGCATATTCCCCCCCACCCCCCACCCCAGGCTGCCAGCAGAGGCTATGTGGACTCACAGTGAAATCTGACACAACCTTTCAGACATGGGTAATTCAGGCCAGGCTAATGTGAAATTCAGTGAGGTAAGCATTTAGAAAACCTTTGTAATTGTGATGCCCATGGCACTTACACTAAGTGAAACAACGGAGTGAGAGAATTTCTGTGGTTTAGTCAGGAATGTAAGACTCTTCAAAGTATCTAATGAAGGATGTCACCAAATATGTGCAACACTAGCACGAGATGGATTGGTCATCCTTAAGAAAAAACAGATTTCACACTGTGTCTGTAATGCTCATAAGGACTGATACAAGTCAGCAGCAATAGACCAGATGTCATTTACGCCCTCTTAAAAAATTGCCTACCTAAAGAATTTTAATTCACAGTCCTATGGTGGCTCACAAGAAGGTCTCTCCAGCTT
Source organism: Eubucco bourcierii (assembly GCA_013396675.1). Lineage (NCBI taxonomy): Eukaryota > Metazoa > Chordata > Aves > Piciformes > Ramphastidae > Eubucco > Eubucco bourcierii. The sequence goes on from VWZE01020518.1 coordinate 240,496, forward strand.
TAAGTCAGAGGCTCTTGACAGTACTGGAAAGAAGATACATAGTGGTTTTAAGTAGGAAGAAACAGCTCATAACAGAAGTGAGCTTTACTTTAAAATACATTACTTTGATAATATCTTAGCAAAATTAATAGCTGCCAAAAAAATCCTGGACACTACTCCAAAACCAACTCTAGCTCTGATGTCAGTGCCTTTGATGTCATACATTTAGATGAATGGTCAGCAGCCAAGCCCTCTAGATCTGCAAACATTAATCACAAGTGTCTGGGCTACAAGTCTGGTTTGCTGCAAGTGGCCAGGGCTATGTAACTTGAATACAGAAAGTTTCATCTAAACGTGAGGAGGAATTTCTTTACTTTGAGGGTAGTGGAGCACTACACCAGACTGCCCAGGGACGTGGTGGAGTCATTCAAAACTCACATGGATACCATCCTGTGCAGCCTGTTGTGGTAGAAGGGTTGCACTAGATGATCTCCAGAGGTCTCTTCCAACCCCTATCATTCTGTGATTCTGTGTGAAACTCTGCAGTGACCCAGCTACAATGAGGTAGGGAAGAGCTTCACCTAAGGCTTACTATTAAAGTAGGAAGATGGGAACATTTCATAACACATTACTAAGTAATAAACTCTGACCAACCCATGTCTTTAGAGAAAGCCCCTCAAAATAATTGTATTTGCATTACATTTTACATTTACATATTATACTTGGAAAGAGACCATCAGATTTATTTATGAGATACATGCTTTGCTTCTGGGGCTGCAAATTACAGAAAAATGGTGACTTGGGTGAAATAATTGTGGTGCTTAAATGTAATTAGTCTGGGAAAGAGTGGGCTCTTAGAATGAAAAGAGTTCAAGGGGGAGAAAAAGACAACACAGATGCAAAATTACTAACAGTAACAAATAGAAGACCTAAGTGTTTACTATGCAGCTGCTCCTTCTTTTCCTTTTTTCTTTAAAATCTAACACTAAATATCACAGTATCACCAAGGTTGGAAGAGACCTCAAAGATCATCAAGTCCAACCCATCACCACAAACCTCAAGACTAGACCATGGCACCAAGGGCCACGTCCAAACCCACCTTGAACACCTCCAGGGACAGTGACTCCACCGAGTCTCTGGGCAGCCCATTCCAGTAGCCAATGACTCTCTCAGTCAAGAACTTTCTCCTCACCTCCAGCCTAAACTTCCCCTGGCGCAGCTTGAGACTGTGTCTTCTTGTTCTGGTGCTGGTTGCCTGAGAGAAGAAGGTAACCTCCTCCTGGCTACAACCACCCTTCAGGTAGTTGTAGGCTATGATATATGATACTTCATAGACATATGTTATATATGATATATGATACTTCATAGACAACACTAGAGTTTTTATACCTGTTAGTACTGAACTCTTAGTGCTAATAAAGCAGAATATTTAAATACTTATTGAAGTGCCTTCTACTAAGCAAAGAATGAGCTATTACTCCTGTTTATTAAAAGTCAATGCATACAGTATATGTTTTCTTGATGATCACAGCATTTGCTGCTACCAATTATAACCTACTTCCCTTTCATGTAAGAAGCCCAGATTCCTTCAGCTCATGCAATATGTGAATGCATTCGTGCCATCTCAAAAGCAGATAAACTAAATTCTTAGATGTTTTATTTATGGGATTTTGGTCTTAGCAAATGTTGCAAATACAGCTGAGTATCTCACACAGCAACATAACAGGACTGTTTGATTCTTAATATAGAGAGTATAAATTAGAGAATTGTGTAACATTTTATTTCAGTTACTGCTACGTGAATGCTATATAATACCTAGCAAAACACATAAATGTATGTACACCTCAAAAATAAAAATGGCTCTGCAATAAGCTGTACATAATTTATATTCTGACACTGACTTAAATTCAAAGATCAAGAATGTAAGACATAACCTCTCTGCAAGTTAGCAGCCTTGGCTCTAAGTGCTTGTGTCCTTCACATGCTGTTTGCCTTGTGCAAAGCATGCTGACAGTCTAAGACAATGGAACTGCAAAGCTTTTCTGAAACAGATGTCTCTAAAAAATTTAAAGCATAATCTTCAAGTTTTACTTGCCTCTACTTTTACTTGTGTTGTGTCCACTCCAGATGTCCCTTGTAGATAGTTCAATATTAATGAACAGTTTAATGGCACCAAAAGAAGGATCATCACTATGGAAATAGTAGTAAAAGGTCATCTCTGCTTCTCGTTTTACATGTATGATATACATTCACATGCATGCATCAAAAAACTACAAGTAGCAAGTAAATCATAGGTATAGATGGGAATACCTCTTTGCCTGCTGACTGCATTCCCCAGTCTCATCTTTCTTTCTATCACTGCAAAGGAGGATAAAGAATCAAGTCAGTAAAAAGAAGTGATCCACAGCAATAAGACAAGGACCAACAGCTACAAACTGGAACACAGGTTTCACCTCAACAAGAGGAGAAAGTGAGGGTATTGGAGCACTGGAACAGGTTGCCCAGAGATGTTGTGGAGTCTCCTTCTCTAGAGACTTTCAAAACCTACCTGGAGGCATTCCTGTGCAAACTACCCTAGGGGATCCTGCCTTGGCAGGGGGGTTGGACTATATCATCTCTGGAGGTCCCTTCCAACCTCTAAGGTTCTGTGATTCTGTTGAGTGTTATACTTGAGTTCTGGGTGCTGACATTTTTGTCCTACAAACCTGACCTGCTTTCCCAGTTCAGCATGTAAATCCCATACAGGGTTAATTATGAATTCACGCTTAAAGGCACTTCCATATGGTAAAATGTTTGAGCATTTGCTTAAACTTTTAATTGAGTGGAGGTTTTTGAATGTGAGCCCAATTGAGCACTGTTTATTTAATTTGCATTTCTGAGTGGATTATGCATTTTACAAAAAGGCTTTAAAAAAATAAGAGTATAGATTGTTTCGTGCTATAAATAAGTGACTCAGCGGGGGGAAAATGTGCAGTCAGCATGCTGAAAGGTAGAAATACAGTTAGAGGAAAAATATGAAGAGTTCTTAAGTGTCCTACATCTTTTAGTGGTGAAATACAGAGTTTTTAGGTCTACACTGTGGTCAATATTGATTTTTCAGTGCTATAGTATGTGTCAGAGGGATTTGTGAGGCAAAGGAATTTTCTGACCCCGTGGTTTTAGAGCAGTGAGCCATCTATACCAAACAGTCTTTTAGTGCCTACTCAGAAATCAATCAAATGTTTATAGTTAGCAAGTTCATATTTATTACAAGCTCATTCTAGTAAACTATTTGTTTCAGGTAATTGAATGACAATGACATTTTGTTTTCTTAAGGAGTATTATACATTCTTTCAGGAGCAAAATTGCAGAGAAAGGGAAAAAAAAAAAAAAAAAAGAGGTGGACAGTTTGAATATAACAAGTTACTTCAGTTTGCATATGGAATATCCATTTCAGCTATACCAGGTCCAGGAGAGCCTGATTGGCTTTGCTGGCAAAAATGTATCAGAAAAATCAACAGATTTACTACATTTCAGGAATGTAGTAGTAAACCCACATTTCAGGAATTTCAGCAACAATTGCTTTGGTGTGAGAATTTATTTTCAGTTTTCTTCAACTCCTGCTTCTTCAAGTAACAAGAATCATCTGTAAAGATCAGTGTCAAGACCTCTGCTGAAGGCAGAGTAATTTGAAAGAAGTTTTGGAATTGGCTAAATCTATCTAAAATCATTTGTTACATTTAAACTGAGGCCCATCTGGAGCTGAATCTGTTGGAAGATGCAGAGTGCAAGAAGAGAGGCTTCTACAAGTACAGCAGCAGCAAAAAGTAATCTAGGGAAAATGCGGGCCTAAGAAAACACTTCTTTATGTGAAGCTGTTCAGGTGCTACAAGAGGTTACCCAGAGAGGTTATGAAGGCTCCATCCTTGGAGACATTCTAAACTTGATGAGATGAGGTTCCTGGGCAACCTCCTCTGAGTGACTGTGCCTGAAAAGGGGCACTGGACTAGGTGATCTCCACATGTCCTACTTGGCCTTATTCTTTGTGTAATTCTATGACAAAATTAAGCCAAGCCAAAATTACAGAACTTTTCTCTTACTGTAATCTAATTTATGCTGAAATACCCCCCCAAAATAATTATCTTTAATTTCAATTTACTGCTGCCTTTTCCAAGTAGAATCATGGAGTCATAGAACCATAGAATGGCTTGGGTTCGAAGAGACCTCCAAAGGTCATCTAGTCCAAATCCCTTGCAATAAACATGGACATCCTCCATTAGATCAGGTTGCCCAGAGTCCTGTCGAGCCTGACCTTGAATATCTGCAAGGATGGGGGCTCAACTACCTCTCTGGGCAACTTGCTGCAGTGTTTCTCTAGTTTCATATTGGAGAAATTCCTCCTTAAATCCAACCTAAATCCATTCTTCTTTAACTTAAAACCACTGCCACTTGTCCTATCGCTACAAGCCTTTGCCAACAGTCACTTCCCAGTGTTCTTGTAGGCCTCCTTCAGGTACTGGAAGGCTGCTATTAGGTGTCCCCAGAATCTTCTCCAGGCTGAACAACCCCAGCTCCCTCTGCCTGTCCTTTTAGAGAAGGTGTTCCAACCCCAGATCATTTTTGCAGCCTTTCTCTAGACCTGCTCCATCAGGTCCATGTCCTTCTTGTGTTCAGGGCTGCAGAGTTGGATGCAGTACTCCAGGTGAAGTCTCACCAAAGCGGAGTAAAGTGGCAGAATCCCCTCTCTGGATCTGCTGGCAATGCTTCTTTTGATGCAGCCTTGGATGTGATTTGCTCTCTGGCCTGCAAGCTCACACTGTTGGCTCATGTCCAGCTTCTCATCCATCAGAAGTCCCAAGTCCATTTCCACAGGAGTGCTTTCTATCACGTCATCCCCCATTCTGGATTGATAATGAGGATTGTTCCCACTGCAATTCATCTTGTTATTTCAAGTTCATGTTGTATGTTGTCTATTTGCCTGTTTGTGTTCTGCAGTTATGTGCTGAGATTGTAGATTCTTTACACATCTGGCAAAGACTCCTATTTTGTGTGTACAAGAAGATTCCATGAATACAGCATTTTCTGAATGGTAACTACAGATAGCAGATACTTCCATTGTGATTGACAGTGCTTTTGAAATACACTGAAAAGCCTCCTTCTGTTAACTAATTATTGCTAAAGCTCGTTCAGTAAGATATTAGTTAGCCAAGAAAAAAAATGTGCCTACCCATTATTGGTGCTATACTGCATTTGGGTGACTGTTTGCCTGCAGAACAGCCTGGTAGACCACAGCAAACCTCTTTAACCTAAGGATTACTACCGTGAAAGCGACAGTCAACTGCTAGTCACAATAAAGGCACACAAAACAAAACAGCAAGTAGGTCAACCATCTATTAATCACAGAGCAAAGCAGAATACTACCCATCATTCTACAGAATAGATGGTCTCTTTCATAAACAATAGTGTTTTCCCAAGGTCTTAAGGTTTTTTTTTTAAGCTTTCATACATATTTTTTTCCTTTTAAAAAAATTGTCACGTAAACTTCTATATATTTTTTTTCTTTTTCTCAAAAAGTTGTCAAACTTCTTTTTCTTCAGTCTGAAAAAAAAAAAAAAAAAGGATGACTGAAACAAAATATGACAAAGATGGGAAAAATCCTGAGTGGAATAGAGAGGTTGGATAAAGACCAAGTTTCTTTGCCTCTTGCAAAATGAAACTATGGGGAATGAATTTAAGGTACAAGGAGCTATGCAGGAAACAAATGAAAGAGTTGCCTTCACGTAAAAGGGAACAGATTTAAGGAACTATTTGCCAAAAAGTATGGTGAGTGCTAAAAACTTAGAGAAGCATTAGAGACAACTTCATCGAAAATAGAACCACTGAGGGTTGTTAAAGACTCAAGGACCATACACAGGTCAAGAAGTCCCTGAGCTACTCAGTAGGTGGAGGCTGTGAAGTATCCTACATATTTTCCTCATTTTTAACCTTTCAGAAACATTCTCATTTGGTCACTGTTCCTTTGAGTGTCCTCTTAAGGACAAGCAGAAGTCTATTTCCAATGCTGAAGTATTAGAATCATAGAATCATAGAATGGTAAGGTTGGAAGGGACCTCAAGGATCATCTAGTTCCAACCCCCTCCCATAGGCAGGGACACCTCCCACTAGTACAGGTTACTCAAGGCCTCATCCAATCTGGCCTTGAACACATCCAGGGAGGGAACAACCACAACCTCCCTGGGCAACTGTGAAGGTTTGGGAGTTCCCCACCCCCCCACACTTTGTAAAATGACCCAGACTAGCACTCAGTCGGCTGGAAGTTAAATGATGAANAGGAGAGCTGCTCCAGCCCTCTGACCACCCTCGTGGCCCTCCTCTGGACCCGCTCCAACACTTCCATGTCCTTCCTGTGCTGAGGGTTCCAGAACTGCACACAGTACTCCAGGTGGGGTCTGACGAGAGCAGAGTAAAGTGGCAGAATCACCTCCCTTGCCCTGCTGGCCACGCTGCTCTTGATGCAGCCTAGGACTCGGTTGGCTGTCTGGGCTGCATGTGCACACTGCAGGCTCATGTTGAGCTTTTCATCAACCCATTCTCCCTAAGCAGTGCAGGGAGAAATAAATAATTGAAGAAACAAAAAAAAAGGTGGAGCAGAAGATCAAAAAAAAAAGGAAATGCAATGGGAAATGGAAGAGATCTAGACCTCCTTTGTCAGAACTCACTGCTCCCTTGAGGTGCTTGTACATGGCCATGAGGTGCTTGTACATGGTCATGAGGTCTCCCCTAAACCTTCTCTTCTCAAGACCAAGCCCAGTTCTCTCAGCCTTCCTTCCTCTATAGCTCTTCCACTCCTCTATAAATCACCTCCAGCACAACTGATCCCCTTGGGTGCTGGATGCCTTTCTTCACTGAGGTCCACCCTCTGAAGTGACACAGAACACTTTCCTTGAAGGGGTAACTTTGCTCCACACCTGGCAGAAGCAAACTTTGGAAGCTACAGGCTGGTGTCAACTCTAGGATCACTCCATCTGTGATCTGAGCTATATGACCATTGTCAAATGTCAAATACAGTATAAACTGCTCTATAAATGTGATAAGAAATTGTATCACTTTACATTATTACAATAAGATTTTGCTTTATGCAGTCATATTCATGTGATTGCCCAAATGATAATGCTATTCATTTGTATTACTGCAACGCATTACTAGTGTTAAGTTAAAAAGCTCTATAAAAATATTATTTAATACAAAGCTGTTATGTATTGCAACAAAGCTTCTGAAAAACAGTGATACACAACTAGAATGCAGTTTAGCTACAAACAAGCACTGCAACAATGCAATAAAACGCCACATTTAGCTTTCGTAGGTCTTATAAGTGCCAGTCTTTGATATAAGCATCTCCTGAAAGTAATTGTAGGTTTTAAGATAATAACACCAAAGAAAGAAATATGTACTACAATGTTAACTTTTAATCCTTAAAAACACACATGAAAATAACCAAAAATCTCATTTAGATCCTGAAGATAAGGTTAGGCAGCTCCAGAAAGAAGTGTGTTCTTCTTAAGGAGCAATTTGTGCTTCACTAGAAGCCACTCACAGCACAAATGTCTACTAAAAATTCACTTCTGGTGCTATACCCTCACTCATCTCTATTATAGGTAAATAAGCATCCAGCATGCTCAGTAAGAATATAAGGTAGATGCACTGAAAGGTTGTAATACTCTAGACACCTTTCTATAAAGATCTACTATCTAAGCAGAGCACTCTACAGAGGGCACTTGTGGCTGTAACATCCTACAAGAGGAAGAATACCCCTTCACTTAAAGTTTTGCAGTACTGCTGCCTAATGTCACCTTAATAAAGTTATATTAACATTGCACAATTTTATTTTAAACTCATGCCAAACATTAGAAACCACCAGATTCAAGCCATGTGTTTTTCCTTTTTAAGGAAAATTTATTTTCCTTATTCCTCATTTATTCCAACAGAACAGCCCAACTGGTGAGCAAGATGCAAAGCACATGGATGCACAAGAATACGTGTGTGCATACTCTATCCCTCTTTTTTCTCCTCCAAGGAAAGCTCTGTGGGGCTACTAGAAACAAGGTCTAAAAAGCAGATTTTCTACCCAGAAATCAGGCTTCAGAGTAATACATTTCCAATCAGAGAAATTCCTTGAGGTCACTTTGGCTAGAACAGAGTTAAATACTTTTTTTCCTCTTCTAATTAATTCCAAGCAGAATTTCCTTTACACCAAAGACAACAATCTTAAAGTTCCATGTAAAGGTTAAGTTGGCAGTGTACTAGTGCCAAAAGAATAATCTGTACCTTGGTCATAGAATGGTAAGGTTGGAAGGGACCTCAAAGATCATCTAGTTCCCACTAGTACAGGTCACTCAAGGACTCATCCAACCTGGCCTTGAACACCTCCAGGGAGGAAGCAGCCACAACATCCCTGGGCAACCTGTTCCAGTGCCTCACCACCCTCACTGCAAGGAACTTCCTCCTAACATCCACTCTAAATCTCCCCTCTGCCAGTTTAGACCCATTGCCCCTTGTCCTGTCATTGCAAGACCTTGTAAATAATCCCTCCCCAGCCTTCCTGTAGGCCCCCTTCAGATACTGGAAGGCTACTATCAGGTCTCCTCAAAGTCTTCTCTTCTCCAGGCTGAACAGCCTCAACTCTTGTAGCCTATCCTCATAGGAGAGCTGCTCCAGCCCTCTGATCATCCTCATGGTCCTCCTCTGGACCAGCTTCAATGTCCTTCCTGTGCTGGGGCCTCCAGAACTGCACTCAGTACTCCAGGTGGGGTCTGAGGAGAGCAGAGCAAAGGGGCAGAATCCCCTCCCTTGCCCTGCTGGCCACACTGCTCTTAATGCAGCCCAGGACTCGGTTGCTGTCTGGGCTGTGTGCACGCACTGCAGGCTCACTGGTGGTCTCTTGTTCTTAACCTGTGCCGTGCTCCCTTTGCACTGGTACAAGGGCTGATCTGGGTTAACTGACCTGGGTTGAAATACTGTGAGGTTACTCTGACAGTATTTTATTAGTCCTCCTTCTTGGGGTTTCTTTCGAGTTTCTGCAGTTTTCAGTGTAATTTCAGCTCTGGCTTTAATAAATGCAAAGGGTTTCAGGAGCCCTCTCCCTCACCAGAGGTTTTCTGTAAACCAGAACTAGACATTTTATCTCCAGAAATTAGCTTCTGGTTCATCTTTTGTATTCCTTTAGTCTCATTATCCTAACCTAGTGATGTTAATATTAATGGTACCAAGTAATAGTACATTGAAACTACTGCTCTGAGTGTGTGGGAGGGGAAACAGAACTCCAAAGATCCCAGTTGCCAAAAAAATAGTGTATTGTAGTTAGCTTGCTTACAGAGGAACAGCAGCTACATTCTCTATAGCTCTACATTCTCTATAACAAATCTTAAAACACCATGGAAGACGTTGTCATTAAATACTTAAATTTGAGCCCCAAATCCTGAATTAAACTCTACCAGTGCCAACAAAACAAGTCATGGGAAATTTCAATGCAGTGGATTTACTCTTCAGTTACTCTGCCCTTTTGCACATAATGCCACTGCAGCTGTGTTGCTATGTGACATCTGGGTGGGGGAAAAAAAAAAAAAAAGTAGGATTTTTAAAAAAGCAAGTGAAAAGTGCTATTTAAAATTTTCTTTATAAGTGTGTAAAGCTTTAATTAGCTGGAGAGCTTATAAACATTTGAACAGCAATAAGACGTAGTTTACCTTTACTCGCCAGCAGGAGCAGAGAGGTCATTCTCCCCCTGTACTCTGCACTGGTTAGGCCACACCTTGAGTACTGTGTCCAGTTCTGGGCACCTCAATTTAAGAAGGACATGGAGGTGCTTGAGCGTGTCCAGAGAAGGGCAACGAGGCTGGTGAGAGGCCTTGAGCACAAGCCCTATGAGGAGAGGCTGAGGGAGCTGGGATTGTTTAGCCTGGAGAAGAGGAGGCTCAGGGGGGACCTTCTCGCTGTCTACAACTACCTGAAGGGTGGTTGTAGCCAGGGGGAGGTTACCTTCTTCTCTCAGGCAACCAGCACCAGAACAAGGGGACACAGTCTCAAGCTGTGCCAGGGGAAGTTTAGACTCGAGGTGAGGAGAAAGGTCTTGCCTGAGAGAGTCATTGACTGCTGGAATGGGCTGCCCAGGGAGGTGGTGGAGTCACCGTCCCTGGAGGTGTTCAAGGTGGGTTTGGACATGGCACTTGGTGCCATGGTCTAGTCTTGAGGTCTGTGGTATCGGGTTGGACTTGATGAACTTTGAGGTCTCTTCCAACCTTGGTGATACTGTGATACTTTTACATATATCTTAGCACAAATTGGGGGCACAAGTAATTATAAAAATGACAAGACCCTCTTTGAGAACATTTTAGAGGATCATGTTTCCTGATCAGTGTTGGGAATAACTGGTTTTCATGAGAGCCACTGAACCTTTAATGTACTTTCTTTTTATTTCTCAGAAGGATTGCTTATGTTTGGAGCTTCAGTCATACTGGAATAGACTGTTCCATGTCACTTTTTTGTGACAAGTACTAGAGTTGTGTGTTTAGCCCGTGGTTCCAAAGATAATTAGCTAAATAACTAAATATGATTCTCTGTATGGTTTTAAACCTGAATTTTGACAGTGTCCAATGTGAGAGATATTTTGACTCTTTTACTTCAGATGTTCTTAGACTACTACTGAAAAGTGTATTTAAGCCTTGAAGTTATGGGTTTGTCTCTAAATGTTACCAAGGTCAAAATGCTTTCTTGTGGAAAAACATTAGCTGTAATTAATGCAGTCTCTCTGATTTGCTCAAGTTTCTGGAATGCCAGCTATCATTTAGATGAATTTGAGACTGAGTAAAACTCCTTTGTAATTACTAATGCACTAACTACAGAGGTTATGTGGATCAACTTAAAAATGCAGCATTATTCCCAGTTGCTGTTTTCTGGTGATTTATACAAGATTCATTTCCCCTTACAACTCACTATGATTTCATGTACCTTCAACTCCAGCCAGTGTTATCGTTGTCAACTCCTCACTGAGGATCTCATTACAAAAAAGAAATCAGGTGCACCAGATCCTACTAATTTCATTCATACTTATCAGTGGCTGCAATCCTCAGCTTTGTACATGTGTTAATTGCCTCCTGGAGATTTCTCACCGTATTGTCTTGTTCAGACTAATATTTAGTCTGGCGTAAGCTAAATGTTTTAATTGATGCCTGATTTCAAGTGAAGGGAGATCTCCAGATGCCAGAGATTTACTTGCATAAGCATGCCTACTTGGTGCAAGATACGGAGTATCTTGGGGCTGTTCAGCATGGAGAAAATAAGGCTCCAGGGAGACCTTAGAATAACCTTCCCGTACATAAAGAGGACCTACAAGAAAGCAAAGAGGAGACTTTTTACAAGAACTTGTAGTGATGAGAGGGAAGAACTTTAAGTTTGAGGATGTTTTCCTTTGGAGAAAAAATAAAGTACTGGCATATGAGATATGTTGCAACTCATTGCTACCCTCCTGGGTTTAGGGTGGGGAATCTTGCATTGAGGAATCAGAGAATCATAGAATGGTAGGGGTTGGAAGGGACCTCTGGATATCGAGTCCAACCACCCCACAAAAGCAGGATCACCTAGGGCAGGTCACACAGGAATGCATCAAGAAAGGTCTTGGATGTCACCAGAGAAGGAAACTCTGTAATCTCTCTAGGCAGCCTGGTCCAGCACTCTATCACCCTTACAGTAAATAAACTTCTCCTCATGTTGAGGTGGAACTTCCTGTGTTCCAGTTGGCATCCACCGCCTCTGGTTTTTGCACAACACACCATAGAAAACAGACTTTCACCTTCTTCTTGATACCCACCCTTCAGATATTTATGAACATTAATAAGATCTCATCTCAGTCTTCTCTTTTCTACACTGAACTGCCCCAGGTCTCTCAGCCTTTCCTCATAAGACAGATGTTCCACTCTCTTCAACATCCTCACAGTCCTGCATTGGACTCCCACTGTGCTCTTATCAGAGACTTAAACATCATATTCCTCAGTATTACTGCTGAGTACAGAGTCCTGTAATCCTTACTTTGCTGTCACTTCTGGTGCTGTCACACACATTGCATCTGTATCAATATTAGTATTTCAGTTACAAATCTCTACACCATGAAGTATTGATTTAATTTCAGTCTATTGGGAGCAGACAGTTCACATCAGTAGCTCCTATCTAGGCCTCCATTCCACAGCCACTGCAGGTTGAAAAGTATTCTATAAAACAGACACCAAATCCCTGGACAGAATTCCTCCTTCCAGTAGGTACGGGTTGTATTGTCAGTTGAGGAGGGGTTACTTTTCCATGTGGTACCCAATGTTTAAATGTGTCTAGATTCCATTGGGATTTTATTCAGGATGGATTGATTTTAAATTTTTCCTATTTGTTTAATTTTCTGTCGTAGTAACCATGGTGATAAGCTCTGCAGGAATTAACAGAATCATTTAAAATACATTAAATAGATCATGTCACCCAATATCTATTTTAATGCATTCTGAGATATTAGCACAGCATATTGTTAATGTTGAGGTCCACTGGACTTCCACAAATACCATTAAACTAATTGATCCATCTCCAGCATCAGGAGATGTTCAATACCACTTAAAGTGTAGTATTTCACTTTTCTGGACCAGTTCCAAAGTATAGCATCACATATGGCCAAGTCCCATAGCTTTCTATTTATTTATACAAGAGGAGAATTAAATCACACAACTAGAGCATTATCCACGGTTATTAGCAATGCACTTCTGCTGAAAAGATTTTAAGGATTTATTCAGCAGTCCCCAGTAGTACTTCTACAGACTGCTTTTCTATTTTATGTTCTTTCCTTTACTGTAGAGTGCAGGTTTTTTCATACTACTGTGCTATTTGCATTCACCTGAGTAGGTGACTGTGGTGAATTTTAAATAGGAAGTTATTCAAGGAACGTGCCTACACCTTGCTATGTTTGGAATTGAAAATGAAGAACAGGGTTTGCAAACAAGAAAATAAGTAAGCTAGGTCTATCATAAACAGAATACAGGAAAAAAAACCCACATCATTTAATCACAGGCAGGAAGACATTATGTTAGAGTTAAGGTTGCTAAGCAACTTCACTGGTACAAAGCCTACACAGCAAAAACATTGCCGTTAATGAACTGTAAGTACAGTAATGTCCAAAGTAACATAGGTTGAACTGATAACTTTATATTTCATATACTCCCTTATCTGTACAAACCAGACAAGCAGTAGTAAAAGTATATAATCACATTCTTATTTTTCATTCTATTAATTTCTAATTTTGTTGAACTCTTTAGCACTGTGCAGTAACACCATACAGAAAATACAGTCTGAGACACAACACATAATGGAAATTAAAATAAATATCAAGTGAGGGCAGAATTTTCAAGGCATATTTTCACTTAGTAGGCATGCTATGGAAAGTATCTTACCTAAAGATCTCTTGTGTGCTGCTCCTTACTTCCATTCATAAAAACCCTGTAGTTGTAGAGTTGAAAGATCTTTTAGGAATTATGGTCTTAATGTCTAAATACTACTTCTCATTCCAGGTTCATCAGTTCATTTGTCTTCAAGGCATAGAAATCACTCTGGAAAATCAGCAGAAAGATAAAACTAGTAGATGACAATAAATTCCCTTAAAACACTCTGTAGGCATATTGATTTTGTCCTGGTAATTTACAGATTGTGCTCCAGGTATTTAGTAAATAAGCATTTGATGTGAAAAACAAGCGGAACACACCAAAACGATGACTAGAGACATTATAAATAAAACCTGCATGATGAACAAGTCAGGATAGCTGAATCACAGGACAGGAGTGGGAGAGAAAGAAATTTACACCAACTTCTTTTTTTAATCCAGGAGAGGCTAAAGCTGAAAGCCTCCTCATTCCCATCAAACCAGAATCCTGCAATTCCAGGAACTACCTCTCTGGCTTCAGCCAGCAGTGCCTGCATCCTTGTATGTTTTTACGCTTTATACAAAGCGGATACTGGTGCCAGCAGAGCCCAAATCTGATGCTTGGTACCAAGATCTTCACAATTAGCAAGCTAGTAAGACAACCCTTCCTTGTCCTGGAGTGGAGCTAGGTGGGCTGTGGCTGGGCATAGCCTTTCTTTTACCATGTGCTCCTCATGCTTCTGTCCCTTTCCTACACATTATGTTGTAGGTTACTACTATCAGCCTTTGGGGGAAATTCAAGACTGTGCTATCTAATGAAAGTTGTCTTAAGCAAAGATTTCTTATGTTCAAACAACAGCACTTACAGTTTCAAAATTCAATTGCTTTACTTGAGGAAATACGAAGATTTAGTGGGTCAGTGTTCTGCTTCTTGGGAACTCTATTCTGCAGTTCAGACTATGGGAATAAGTGTAATAGAAGCAAGAGCTTCTATTTCTATTTTACCTTTATTTCCCTTATACCTTTGACCCATCATGGCTGCAAGAGTACTTACATTAACAGTGTAGAACTACAATTACTTTTAAACTATGAAATATGTAACCCTTCAGATTACCTTTCTCTGGATCCTTGTTGTTTCAGTACTCATCCCTAGGGCTTTTACTTTAAAGCATTTTTCCTCAGCTGATTCACTGTCCATAAAGCATCACAGCAAAGACAAAAAGGGGAAGACATTAAACATCCAGTGAAAGATTTCTGCTGACTTCAGTAAACACTAGATCAACCCAAGAACCATGCATCAAGATGTGTTTTGATTAATGGGTTTCAGTGAGAATATATTTCATAAGCAAAGCTTACTGAAAGAAAATACCTGTTCTTCTTCCTCTGAACCACTTTCTAGTGAATGAAGCATGGAGTTAGAGCACATTGACAGTGATCTTTTCTGTTGGTGAACAGCACATGACCGTGAACAAGAGAACTATGACAGCAATTTCTCATAGCTAACAGTCCAAGGGCTGTCTTTGTATAACCTGAAATTGAATAGAAGTCTCAGTGAACTTACCAACACAGGAATAGCTCTCTCTGTAATGGTTATCAACTGTCTGGCCTCTATAACCTTTCCTCTTTAACCATGCAGCTTTGAATAACTTGTTTTGAATATTGTGCCAGGCCATGTCTCAGGCAGTTTGAACTTCCAGATTTATTTGTCACGAATCCACCCTTCATTGAATGACACTGATTTGAAAATCCATCTTTCTCTTCCTTTTATTCCTGTGATTAGGAGGAAAGATTATCAATCTCTTGTGGCAATGCTCACTTTAATATAGAAATTTAGGTTAATTTGGACTATGAATTCCCAAACCCATGAGTGGGAATCATTTGTGTCAATAGTTGTATACTGTCCTCTGTCGATTTTCTTTTCCTTCTTCAGTAGCATTTTTGAACACTACTTACAACCAAGTTCATTGTTCCGCCTTATTTAAGAGCTATTTAACATAAAAGTTTTCCTGTTTTGCTTTCTATGTTCCAGAATGGAAAGCAAGACCATGAAAAGAAGGAAGAAAGAGAACCATCATCTTGATAGCTTTGCAGTAGTAAGTAGTTGCTGCTGTCTCTAGACTGCTTAGGTAAATGATCCATCTAACGATTACCAGTTGTCTGAAGCTGATTGAACCTGGGAGCCCTGCATGGTTCCCCTTCAAGGGCCACTCTTTAACTTTCAGGCAGAAGCAGTTATCTCTCTCTGATCAGAACCTGCTTCTCTTCTGCAGCAGGGTATTGACCTGAAGCCTCCTTGTAAATCACGGTGATCATTCTTGCATTGCTCTGAGTGCAATTCACCACCTGCAGAACTCCTCCTTCAGAGGGTAACAGAAAAGCAGCTGATCACTGCCTCACTTTTGCAGATCAAAATAACAAGTCTGGGACAAAAACACTAGGGAAAAGGCAGATAAGTGAATCTAAATGACCCAGTAATCAAAATAAGGTTTGTACCAACTTTGTCTATCCCCTTGGACTGAGCAAGAATTTCTTTGCCAAAGCAAGGGCTCTTTCTCCACTCATTTTGCCTGTTTGCTTGTATCATTCTTCCCTCTTAAAATGGAAGCAGCAAGTATTTGAGGCTGAACTGAATACACCAAGTACCTTGGTAGGATATCTGTTCACTATTCCCCATGAAGTTTACATTTCCAAGGAGTGAGATACCACACCTGCCACAGTTCGGTACTTCCCCTGCAACTGCATCCCGCTGCAGAGGAGTTGATGCAAACTGCCTTGGATGACGACAGGTAGAGAGAAGAAAAGCCATGAGTTGGCCCTGCAGCATCCATCTCCTTCTCTTGTCTCTACAAGTCAAATTTGCTCATTTTACTTCCTGGGTACCACTTCTTTTTTTTTTTTTTTTTCCTTCTCCTTTTCAGTAAAACAATTTAACTCACCTACATTTCATTTGATGCATCTCACAAAGAGACACTTGAGGTAGCTGCCACTCTTGCATACATCCTGCCAGAGCTCCAACACTGGGTACCTTTCCCCGCTTAGCTGTGACACTTCTTAGTCACATGTATTAGGGATATGCATTAGCTTGTAACTTCAGTCTCTACAGGTCTTGTTAAGCCAGGAACTAAGCTTGTATAAGGTAGTTCCCTGTTCCTCAGCTACTCCCACCACAGTATCTCATACAACAAGGCTTTTGCTGAAATTTCTTCTTGGCAGCCTGCTCCAACCTCCTGCAAAGAACCTGAAAAATACATCTCTTCTCCTGTAATTCCATTGTGACATTTCCTGTAGTTTTACAGTAGACAAGATTAAAAGGGAACAAGATGCCATGACCATCAAGGAGTTCTGTACTAGGTAAAAACTGAAGCTGTGATTGTAAAACAGAAGACAGGATAGCAGTTTGTTATAGCTCTGCAAGAGCAGAGTGCCATGCTGCAGTCATATTTAGATACTGTCACTCCTAACTATGCAGATTCTACTGCCTTGGTCAGAAGTCTCTGAAGTGCTTCAGTATGTTTTTCATTTATACCATACTTACATTTTATAGTTCAGAGTGTGGAAGAGAAGTTGTATATCTTCCTTATTTAACATCCCAGAAACTTCTTTTCAACTGTAGGTGTTTGTTCTGTTTTTTATACCTCTGAACCTTTCCTTTTGTGCAGGATGGTACATGAATTATGCACTCATCTTTCCCCTTCATCCATTTTAAATGTAATGAAGAACTGTTTCCTCCTTTAAAAAATACACTACATATATAAAATGAAAATCAATTAATCCAAAACAATGCATTTTAACTCAGAATATTGTACACACAGTTCAGGTGTATTTTCTTGGGTACATGGAAGGAACTTTGCTGTAGTTCTGCAGGAGCTGCTGTATATTTTTATTCTTCTAATATCATAATCATCGGTAATGTTTTTAAATCCATATTGCAGCTACAGAAAAACTTCAAATACATGGCAAAAGTGACATGTCCAGATTCCATATCAGTTTCCATTACAGGCTTGATTTGGACCTTTATAATTATGTGCATTTCTGAGCCACTGATCACCAGCTTACCAGACTATGTCCAGTTCTCAGTAGCCTGCACTGGAAATAATGCTGATGCTTTTGAGATATCAGAAACATTTGCATTCTAAACTCAATCCAAACCTTGAGGTTCTGAGGTGCCTTTTTAGTGGTTTTCTGTTTGGTTATTTGGTTTGGGGTGGGTTTTTTTAATGAAGAAAGGTGACTTGCACAGAGGGGGAACTTGGATTTCACCACTAGCCAATTAACACTTTTCCCTCTCTTTGGCAGAATTTCAAAAGTGTTCCTATGAAATAATTATCAAATTAAACAGGTATAACTCTGACTGATAAAAGTTTCTAGTTTGAGTAGCTGACATATTCCAAGAGAAAAAAAAAAAAACTGAAGAGCTTCCATCAGATATACTTTGATACATTTTGTGCCACTGTAGAACTGCCTCTCTCATTTCAACAGTGCACTAGTGCTCTAAGCCAAGAAATGAACCTGACTGTAGAATTCTGCAGTTTTAATGGTTTCACTTTTGATTATATTTATACCCTATTTAGTCTTGCAAAGCATGAGAGAACTATTGTGCTGGTTTGAGGCTAACTGGAATATTTTGATAGAGAAAATTACACTACAGGCTGTGAAAGAAAAGCAATGGTGATGTCTACTTCACTCATAGGTTTGCTGAGATGTTTAAAAATAAGAACATAAACATAGATAAGACACTTGGGCACAGACACTCTCGGGCTGTCTAGCTTCTTGCCTTCTCCTCTCTGCTGAGTAACCTAACTGACCACTTTCCTTCTAACCCCCTTGACCAATCCTCCAAACTCATCCTGTAAGGCAAACCCTGGGGCAAGGTATAGGGGTGGGGAGAAGGTGGAAGGATGGTTGTAAGCCCCTCCTGGGGTTTCTACTTTCTGGGAGGGGTGTTGTGTTTCTGTATTACCTTTAACATGTATATTTCTGTAAATATTCCTGTATATAGTGTATATATCTGCTTGTACATTGTGCTAAGCTGTAAATACAGCTTCATTACTTAACTTTCAGTTGGCTGAGTCTAGTCTGGGTGATTTTACAAAGTGGGAGGGGCAGGGACCTCCCAAACCATCACAACTATGTTTAAGCAAGCTCAACCAGCAGAGCTGTAACTCATGAGACCTGAGAGGCTTCACTGACATCATAAGCACAATCTGCTCAGCCATTTGCCATGTGAGGTCCCCAAATAATTTTATCCTACAATTTAAAACCATACTATTGCAATTTATTTAACAGAGCTTCCTGTCGGAACTAGTGATAATCACCATTCTGCAGGTGGCAGGGAGGTAGAGATAGGTGGAACATTGACTTTGATACTGAAGTATTAACTAGAAATTCAGAAGATTAGACTGCACTTACATGAATTGTAGCCATGTTGTTCCTTTAATCAAGTGCTTTTAATTTTAACTTTGTTGCTAATTCATAGCAAGCTTCATAAGACATTGTATTTGAAACACATTTTACCATTTGAAGTTCGTATCATCAAATTGAGTTTTCTTGTATTACTCAGGTTTAAGACAATTTTATCCTTAATGCATCATCAGCATAATGTCAAGTTTACATGAGTGATGATAATTTTAGCTTAGTGTGCAAACCAGCAGTCTTAAAATAATTCCATTAGTGCAGCAACAGTAAATACAAAGCTCACAGAAGCACTCCACATTTTTGTTAATACGAGTGTGACTTCTGTAGCCACAGGAAGAGCTGTTGATAATTTCCAGTGTAAGCCCTGGTACTGACTCTTATTACAACTTTTAATTCTTACTTTTTGCCTCATAGAGAGAAAAAGAGTGGAGGCTGGCTGCTTCTCTCGCTCGAATCCACCTTCCACAGTGCAGTTAGCAAAACAGTTAGTATGATAATTTGTTAGAGACTCTTTCTAACATTTTGGCAGTATGCTTGGGTATACCTAGCTATGGGGCAGTCCAGTTATCTTGAATGCTACAACAGTTAGCAGTTATCATGCTACAACAATAATAGCAGAGTAGAAGAATAATTTCTTAACACAGAAACATCTATCTGTTTCCCTCCATCCTCTCAAACCAGTCTGCTCTGTGCTGACTTATTCAGGAATTTTGCCATTACTAAGAAATGACTTTACATATTGATTTTGTTCTTGGTTTTCTGAACCATCCAATAATTACTAAAAGAAGAAATGAAAAGCATTAGGAATATTTTCTTCTATATTAATCTAGTATTCTAACAATTTTATGCACAGTTTCATTGTGTTTAACATAAGATCACAGTATCACCAGGGTTGGAAGAGACCTCAAAGATCATCAAATCCAACCCATCACCACAGACCTCAAGACTAGACCATGGCACCAAGGGCCACATCCAAACCCACCTTGAACACCTCCAGTGATGGTGACTCCACCACCTCCCTGGGCAGCCCATTCCAGCAGTCAATGACTCTCTCAGTCAAGAACTTTCTCCTCACCTCCAGCCTAAACTTCCCCTGGCACAGCTTGAGACTGTGTCCTCTTGTTCTGGTGCTGGTTGCCTGAGAGAAGAAGGTAACCTCCCCCTGGCTACAACCACCCTTCAGGTAGTTGTAGACAGCGAGAAGGTCCCCCCTGAGCCTCCTCTTCTCCAGGCTAAACAATCCCAGCTCCCTCAGCCTCTCCTCATAGGGCTTGTGCTCAAGGCTTCTCACCAGCCTCGTTGCCCTTCTCTGGACACGCTCAAGCACCAAAACGTCCTGTCCTGTTGGGCAGAAGAGGCTGAAAATATACATCAGTTGGAAAAGTTGAGCCTTTAGCCACTAAGCCATGTCTTGGGTAGTGGATGATTTGGCGGACCACAAATGTGTGGTTGAAACTGTTTGGGGGTGCTGGGCAAAAAGGGATTAGTACAGAAGGAAACACTGGTTTTGGTGTTTATGTGAATGTTTATGTGGTGTTTATGTAGCACTTTACTCTAACAATGTTCCCTGGGTTTTGCTCACAGTAGTCACCGACACACAAGGAACCTTTGAACACTGTTGCTAAGTCATTAGGGCCTGTGTTTTGGGCACACAAGGTAACAGAAACCTAAGATTCACTGGAAGATACTAAGCAATTGCTTTCAACTGGATTTCAATTCAAACACATGGATTCATTAGGCACTCAGGATATAAACTTCTTGGACACAAATGAAGTTTTTGCACTACTACAATAGCTTTTGTTGTTGTTGCTATTAATACACTAACTCATGAGTGTGCTAATTTTGTTGAAGAATATGCTTTAAAAGGCAATTGATTCTCCTCATATACCCATTTTGATTCATATTGTGGATCATTTTTGTACTAACTAGTCTAGCTTAAGATGAAACTAAACCAGAAGCGGACATCAACCATTAATGAGCATTTAGTGTGCAGAATGAGATCTTACCTAGTCTGATGTAAACCCAACACTCCAAAATGCATACAGTGATTATACTGAGCCTGCAACACCATGGTTCTTTCTGCAGATCCACATCCAGTACTCTGCACTGTTGGCTAACACAGACACACTCTATAGAACTGAAAAGCTCACAGAGGAAAGATTGTGTTTTAACACCTCTTGGGATGGAAGTGAGGTCCTATACTTGTTTTCACTATGCCCACATCTAGATTAGAGCCTCAATGATTTTTAATACTGCAGTAGTTATAAAACCTAAATATATGACAACAGGAGAATGAGCTGCAAATCTGGAATCAAAATTGTTCTAGGTCTCCAAATAAGAGGACTGAGTCTGCCAGGCAGAATGAAACTAGAAGAAAGTTCCCTCCTGTTTCAATACTTTAGCAATAGCAACTAAATCAGAAGGTGAGTCTCTTCTCTTTACCATTCCTACTGTCAGACAAGAAGATGGAACAACTTTGGACTTATGAGGTCAGCATAGTCAGCAAGGCTTTGGGAAATAATGAAGATGCAAGTACTTTTATGCCTAAGGCTCACTTTCTCTAATAGAGATAAATATAAATCATACACACATAAATAAATAAATAAATAAATAAAATGCTGTCAGAGATACTACTGTCAGCTGGGCAGAGCAAGGAATGTACTTTAAGTGATAAACTTAGGAACACTAATACATGTTTTTACAAAGTAATGTGTCTTCCATATAACACCAACTCACCACAACAAGCATTTCTGATTCCTGGTTTGTATGGTTCTAGTGGAATTAAAGTGACCTTGTTCTTTAGAGAGAAGTCTTTCCATCTGAAAAGACTGACCTCAAATTCAGCCACTTTCCACCTCCCACCTAAACTATGACTATTTTGTTGTCATGTATCCCTTGAGTGGGACTGCAATCACCTTTTGGAGAATCTACAAATGAAGAATGTTACCTGCCATTTTGGTGCATTTTACTACTTCTCTATCTATAGAAAGTGAAAATGTAAAATATGCACAAATATGTACAATATGTACACTGTACAAAAGTACACTGCTGTTCCAGTGATAGGACAAGGAATAATGAGTACAAGCTGGTTCTACTTAACCATGAAGAGAAACTTCTTTACAGTGAGGGTGACAGAGTACTGGAACAGGCTACCCAGAGAGGTTGTGGAAAGTCTCCATCTCTGGAGACTTTCAGAACCCTCCTGAATACATTCCTGCACAGTCTGCCCTACATGATCCTGCTTTGGCAGGGGAGTTGGAGTCCTGTCTCTAGAGGTCCCTTCCAGCCTCGACCATTCTCTTATTCTGTGCTAGTATCAAGCTTGTTTCAGCTTTTGGGAATAGGCAGAAAGACTCCCTTACTTAAAAGAAAGTTTTCTACTATTTCATAAAGACAGCCAAAATAGGGCATGCTAATCATATGATATTGGGGAAGAAGTATGTATTTTAAGGCTAATTTGATAAATTGCCATAATTAAGGACTTCACAATAGCTACGCCTAATGTAGCTGCTCAAGTAAAGAAGAGTAGTACGATGCTTGCCTTTTTTTCTTCTCAAGAAAATGCTGGTGAAAGAGGGAGTTGATCGCTGCTACACCACAACCATGCATAATGAAAAAAGGCACAAAGCAGTAACAGGCAGAGTTGAGAGCAGAGCCAGCACATATCCATAACATGTGTCAATCTGTTGGAGGGTAAAAGGGCCCTGCAGAGGGACTTGACAGGCTGGATGGGTGGGCAAAGGCCAATGGGATGAGATTTAACAAGGCTAAATGCAGGGTTCTACGCTTTGGCCACAACCACCCTAAGCAGCACTACAGGCTGGGGACACAGTGGCTAGAGAGCAGCCAGGTAGAAAGGGACTTGGGGGTACTGGTAGAGAGTAACTGAATGTGAGCCAGCAGTGTGCCCAGGAGAGCAAATGGCATCCTGGCGTGTATCAGGAACAGTGTTGCCAGTAGGACAAGGGAGGTTATTCTTCCCCTGTACTCAGCATTGGTCAGGCCACACCTTGAGTACTGTGTCCAGTTCTGGACATTCAAGAGAGATGTTGAGGTACAGGAACATGTCCAGAGAAGGGCAACAAAGCTGCAAAGGGCCTGGAGCACAGCTCTGTGAGGAGAGGCTGAGTGAGCTGGGGTTGTTTAGCCTGGAAAAGAGAAGGTTCAGGGGTGACCTCATGGCTGTCTACAGCTACCTGAAGGGAGGTTGTAGCCAGGTTGGGGTCAATCTCTTCTCCCAGGCACCCAGTTGCACCAGGGGAGGTCTAGGCTGGATATTAGAGGAAACTCTTCACAGAGAGAGTGATTGGCATTGGAATGGGCTGCCCAGGGAGGTGGTGGAGTCACCACCCCTGGAGGTGTTCAAGAAAAGACTGGATAAGGCACTTAGTGCCATAGTCTAGTTGAATGGATAAGACTCGGTGATAGGTTGGACTGGATCATCTTGGAGGTCTCTTCCAACCTGGTTGATTTTGATTCTAGCAGGGGCAGGATTGTGGCTGTCTTACATTGACTTTTGGTCAATTGAGGGAGAGAAGTGCTTCCAAGGATCACACAAGTTTTAAGTGGATATCATATATATCCAACCTAACTTCTCTCTTATTCCTATAGAAAGTCATAGCAGAAGAACTTTAGTTGTGTAATTGATGTTAAGTGGTTTGAGTTTAGATTTGGGACTGCACAAGTTCATATAAAGAAATAGTTTGGTCCACAGTGCTTTTCTTGATCTAATTTAAAACCATGCAGGGATTTTTCTACATGTAATTCTCACTGATAAATTTGTCTAAGTACTGGAAACAGAAGTTGTATTTTGTTATCAACTAAAACCAATATTTACCAAATTAATATATAAGCCTCTACTAAACGTACATTATTTTCTCACTTTGCTCCCTGACCTGTACTCCTATTTAAATTTTCTAGTGTCCAGATAACCCATAACCAAGAGAACCAAGTCAGTATTACCTAGAGACTGAAGGAGTAAAGAAATGAAAAAATTCTCTTTAAATAGGTTCAAGTGGGAAAGGACAGAGAACATTTCAAATGTAATACTTCTGACTTTACTATCACAGATAATGATAGTTCTGACTTTACTATCCCAAGATATAGTTTTTGTTTTGCCCAGATGTTTTTGGAAAAACACTTCAGCATCAAGTAGGTCTTCTGTCTTTACAAACTTCAGCATGGCAGCTGACAAGGTGTTATTTCTTATGCTTTGGTTGTAATATTGCCATATAATATTTGACCTGCATTTATTTATGAAGCAACCATGCAATCCATTTAATGAGACAGAGGTAAATATAGCAGAAAGGAGTACTGTAGTATATAATCAATTTTGGCAGCTGCTTAGATCCAGGAAAATAATAAACCCTCTTCAAGAAGTTGAAGAACTGAAAGAGGAATAAAATTCTTCTTGTATGCCTGAAGTCTGAACAGTTATTCACCAGGGTACTAGCAATCTTCAGAGCCAATGGCTCAACATCTCGTTAAACCACAGAATATATTAAGCATACTAATCCAGAAAGGTCTTGCCGATTTCTAAGATGCGCTGCAGGACTGTAAAATTTCACTTCGCTCTACTGCTAGTTTTCTGTCCAGTTTTACCAAAGTGCTTTTGAACTGGAAAACTGCTTTGAAAAATACTTTCTTCCCCACATTGGTGAAATCCATTTACTACGAACTGCAGTTATTCTATTATCAAAGGATTTTTTCCTTGCATCAGTTCCCAAAAGAAGATGTGCTATAAAGCCCTAAGCATATTAAAAATGATGCAAGGTATCAGGTTTTCACATCTCCGGGCTGTACAACCATACTACTCATTTATATGGCCAGCATGTACGAATATTCTTTGAACCACAAATTATCTACCATGTGCTATCTATGTATCTACAATTAGTAGAACTAAAATAAATATCTTTAGATAGGTACGTATCTTCCAGGGGAAAAAAAAAAAAAAAGGAATCTTTTTCCTTCAAAATAGTGAAGGAAATTGAGCATAAAATTTGAGAAAAATCAGTAGAGAAGTTCATTGTTAAATATAGAGTACCTAGTTCAATTCAATACTATTTCAAGAATAAGTAGTATCATAGAATGGTAAGGTTGGAAGGGACCTCAGGGATCATCTAGTTCCAACTCCTTGCCCTAGGCAGGGACACCTCCCACTAGGACAGGTTACTCAAAACCTTGTCCAACCTGGCCTTGAACACCTCCAGGGAGGGAGCAGTCACAATCTCCCTGGGCAACTTGTGCCAGTGTCTCACCACCCTCACTGGAAAGAACTTCCTCCTGACATACAGTCTAAATCTTC
>VWZE01020518.1:265750-299880 GCA_013396675.1 Eubucco bourcierii
TTGGCTGTCTGGGCTGCATGTGCACACTGCAGGCTCATGTTGAGTTTTTCATCAACCCAGACTCCAAGGTCCCTTTCCTCAGGGCTGCTCTCCAGCCATTCACCACCCAGCCTGGATTTGTTCTTGGGATTGTGCCTACCCAGGTGCAGGACCTTACACCTGGCCTTGTTGAATGTCATGAGGTTGGCCTGGGCCCACCTCTCCAGCCTGTCCAGGTCCCTCTGGATGGCATCCCTGCCCTCTAGCAAGTCGACTGTGCCACACAGCTTGGTGTCATCTGCAAATTTGCTGAGGGTGCACTCCATTCCTCTGTCCATGTCACTGACAAAGATGTTAAACAGCACTGGTGCCAGCACTGACCCCTGAGGGATGCCACTTGTCACTGGTCTCCAGGTGGACATTGTGCCCTTGATCACCACTCTCTGTGTGTGACCATCCAGCCAATTCCTTATCCAGCAGTGGTCCAGAAGGTCTAGAAAGATCTAGTAATTCTAGAAGGATTTACTTGATCCTTCATCCAAGAATGTTGAAACAGAATGTGATCACCATCCACTCTTGGCTAAGTCTTGACTCTGAAGAGGTACAGTGTTTATAGCAACCCATAATCATATCAACAGCAGGAAGCTGCAAGGCTGAAGGTAAGGTTCCCTTTTTTAAAAAGTGAAGCATTGTAAATAAGGTCTATGGTAAGTCATCTGGCATCTGAGATCTCAGATCAGGGTCTAATGCCATTTGGGTCCTGTATTGAATTGATTCAGGCTTCTTCAGTGTTATGAATGATGTCTTAATACATTGGCTCAAAGACACATATAAAGCCCCTGAAGTAGTCAAGACCTCAGCCACAAACCCCTTTACCAATCAACATGGAAAACTCTAAGATAGTTTTGAGCAAAGAGGACTCCACTGGAGCTGTACCTTTTAAAATCTGCCAACAAGAGCCCAGACAGCCAACTGAGTCCTGGGTCGCATCAAGAGCAGTGTGGCCAGCAGGGCAAGGGAGGAGATTCTGCCCCTTTGCTCTGCTCTCATCAGACCCCATCTGGAGTACTGTGTGCAGTTCAGGAGCCCCCAGCACAGAAGCACATGGAAGTGTTGGAGCGGTTCCAGAGGAGGGCCACGAAGATGATCAGAGGGCTGCAGTAGCTCTCCTTTGAGGACAGGCTGAGAGAGTTGGGACTCTTCAGCCTGGAGAAGAGAAGGCATCTAGGAGACCTTGTAATAGCCTTCCAGTATCTGAAGGGGGCCTACAGAAAGGCTGGGGAGGGATTATTTACAAGGTCTTGCAATGACAGGACAAGGGGCAATGGGTTTAAACTGGCAGAGGGGAGATTTAGACTGGATGTTAGGAGGAAGTTCTTTACAGTGAGGGTGGTGATGCACTGGAACAGGTCGCCCAGAGAGGTTGTGGGTGCTCCCTCTCTGGAGGTGTTCAAGGCCAGGTTGGACAAGGCCTTGAGTGACCTGTACTAGTGGGAGGCGTCCCTGCCTATGGCAGGGGGTTGGAACTAGATGATCCCTGAGGTCTCTTCCAACCTTATCATTTTATGATATCCTTAAGGACTCCTCACTTGTAAACTTAAATCAATCCCTAATAATTAAGACCTACTTCTGGCCTTTATTTCAGGACAGCAAAATATGTTTGAAAAATAGAAACAGACCTTCTCATCTGCCCATGAAAACCACTCAGTTTTGCTGTTGATGCCTTCTCAAGCAATTTAGTCCCCATATGTGTTCTTACATTTGTCTAATAACTTTTCTCATGTCCTTTCTCATTTTTATTCATTCACATATTAGCAAAGCAAGCACTTCATGGGGACAGAAAAGAAAATAACCTTTCAGACCAATGGGATGGAAAAAGCAAAACAAAAGGCAGCAAGAAGAGACAGACTTGCTAGGTCTCTCAGCAGTTGCCATGGTACTGTGTCTGACTTCTTGTCTAAAACGGCTGCAGACTTACTCCCTCTCAGGCAAGTAAAGCAGCCACAGCAGTCACTTTTCATCCTCTCTGGGACAGGAAATTTATTTTCCCTCACCTCTTGGGCATTAAGAGCCAACCTTTTTCACAGTACTGTGAAATACTGAGCTCTTTCTGAATTTTGCATACAGCCTACACGACACTGACTCTTCTCACATTTTCAGTCTCTCATCTTCACTACTGAACCTGTTCCCATGTACTTCTTTCTAACTTTTTTGGTGTTTTGTATTAGTGAAGCAGTTCCTGTTGCTGAACTCAAGAGTTCTAAACTCTGTCAATCTACAGCATACTTATGCCTTTCCTTCACTAAAACTTGACTTCTCCAAGTGCCCAGGAAGACAGACAAAGCCCAAACCTTATCTTCATAATATTTTGATGATTGAAGCGATCAGTCTATATAATATCAAAGAAGAAAGGAAAAGTAATAACTCCTCCTCCTCCTCCAACTTAATCTCAATGAATAAGCTGATAAAAGACAAATTTCTTTTTCCTGCAGTCAGGAGAAGAGTTCTTTTTGATGCACTTTGTCTCTTTCACCTAAGTGACACCACCTTTCCTCAATATTCCCAAATAAATGTTTTTTAGTGATCTAAATCTCTGCTGGTTGTACTTCTAGCTCCCATTTTTAACAGTACAATCAAAGGTGTGCCTTGTAACCTCCAGCTAACTAACAAGAAAAAAAAAAGTTCCAAGTTGTAGAGTAGGAATAATGGTTGGACTTTGCGATCCTAAGGGCCTTTTCCAACTGGAATGTTTCTGTGATTCTGCAAACTTAGTAAGATCACTTTCTCTTCAGTCTAACTTTTTTTTTTTTCCTCTTCCATCATGGGAACACTCTAACTTATTTCTCCTTTATCTAAGCCATTACTAAATCCTGTCTGCTTTGCTTTGACATTGTTCTCTAAATCTGTTTTGCTCTCTCTCTGATCTTGAAACCATAGTAGATACTTTCGACATTACCCTTTCCTGCTTGTCATCCTGTGTTCTTTGGTTTATTGGCAACTCAGCTGCTATCCACTTCCCTACCCTTGGCACCTGGTTTTGTCATTCCTTTATCTTTCACATCAGATTCAGCTTTTTATTTCCAGCTTCACAACTCTCTAACTCTTAACTAAACTGACATCCCATGCTTTAGTCTAGCCTTTGGTGCCATCTGAGTTCTCCACCTTGAATGCCTTATTTCTGACTTCTTTTCATTGTGTTCTCTGTCAGTACTTTGATATCTTCATCCAACATTATTCTTTTGTCTGGAACAATTTCTACATATTCCATGTAAAGACTTTATTATTTCTTCATCTCTCTCCTGTTGATTACAAATCACAGGATTTTTATCGTATACATGAATGTAATTCTTCACGTATCTTCATTTTAGCATCAGATGTGAGAAAGCTCTGTCAAGTTCTGCAGAATAAAATACTTTTAAAAGTTTTCTTTTTTTTCCAGAAATACTTTCTAAACTTGAAATCAGCAATTATCACTCCTACATCTGCAGAACACAGATTACAGCTCATCTCAGCAGCACTCAAGCCACATTTGATTCGGTATGTATTAATGAACAGCATTTAGGTCCTTCCATGAGTAACACAGGACCTTGGTGAAGATGAACATACATAACATCTACAAGGGAAATTCAATTGATAATTTGATTTTTCTTTTACAGCTGACTTATTACTACAATTTACGAGGCTTGGTGAGGCACCATCTCCAATACAAGAGAAGGGAGAATGAAGTAGCTACAATAAGCAAGTACATACTGAAATACATGACATTAGGAAAGACAACTGAGTCAGTGTCTTTTGTCTCTTTTGTTCTGATGCTCCATGGACTAAGGAACGCCTCCAACAACTCTCCATTCACATTTCGCTCAGACCTGAGCTGATTGTTGTAGAGTCATATTAAATTAATTCAACAAAAAGAGGATTAGATGGTTTTAGAGTACCCTTATGCCATCAACTAAGTAGCATCTTGCATAGATGCCTTCCTGAGGGAATGCGAGGAAAATGGACCTATCTTTACTGTGTCTCAGCCATCTGACCCCTGAAGCTATTGTATTAGTCCACTTTCATAACCTATTTGCAATGGCTGAGAAGTCACTTCAAAACAGAACTATAAACCCAGAAATCTGAATTCAGAGCTGTGTTCTGGATATATTTTTAGTATTCTGTCTGTACATACCATGCAGTGTGAAAGGGAACTTCCTGACTCCCTTGTGGAGTTAATAAACGGAGTGGCATTCCATCCACTTCTAGGTTTCCCCCCCACCCCGAGTTTTAAGTAGATACACATATTCAATCCCCTGAAAGCAATACAGCTTCCCTGGCACAGCTGCAAACATTACCACTTCAGTAATACTTTTTATTTCGGGTAAAAAGAAGAGGAAGCCAAAATGCTATCTTGAGTCATGTCCCAAAACAAAGACTTGGCCATCAGAAGTCCCTCTGCTTTCAAACTGAATGCACAACTGTGACAAATACAGAACCAAAGAACCGTGGACCATTTAGGCTGGAAAAGATCAGTGAATACAACTCAGTGTAGCACTGATTGTGCTAGTCAAAAGATGTGCTGCTCTGGATAACTTTCATTCCATTTGGGAAAATAATAGGAAGAAAAAAAAAAAAAAGATAGCAGGAGCTTTGAAGCCACTTTGCACTTCAGGGTCGGAGCCACAAGGGCACTCAGAAACTAAAAGTTTCATTGTTCAATTCTTTATGCCTCCTGTTCTTCCCTTCCAAAGGCACAGTGATCAGAGCCTGTTGCCATAAACCAGAACTTCCAGCCCTTTAACAACCTATGACTGCTTAGAACAACCACATAATTGACACACTGGTCAAATTTCCAGATTCACTGCTTGGAGTTGTACACCAGCTCTAACAACAACAACAGCGCAAAACATGAATGGATCCACACAGCAAAGGAAAGCACAGAGAGAGATAAGTCAGTAATCTAAAGGTTAAAGTTCAAAGCCTGCTCCAGACAGGCTCATGTGTGACCTACTCTTAGATTATACGTGCAACTGATTTCTACACAAGTAATAAAAATACCTGAGCTCAAGCCAGCTACAAAGCTTATTTCCACGTCTAAACACATTCCAGTTTTGTCACCACACATCTTCACTTTTTACTTTTTCTCTTCTTAGAAAGGCTATTAGAAAGAACTTTTTTCCACCTGAAGAGGTTGTCAAGTTCTAGAACATGCTAAACAGTGAAGTGCTGGAACCACCATCCCTGGTGGTATGTAAAAAACATGTGTAAGTTGACAGTGAGGGATGTGGCTTAGTGGCAGCTCCACAGAATCACAGACAGTATGGGGCTGGAAGTGACCTCAAAAATTTATCCAGTCCAAGACCCTTGCCAGAGCAGGATCACCTATACCAGATCACACAGGAACACATTCAGGCAGGTCATGATTATCTCCAGTGAGGGAAACTCCACAACCCACCTGGGTAGCCTGTTCCAGTGTTCTGTCCAGTGTTTCTCATTGTGGAAAAATTCCTCCTTATGTTTCCATGGAACTTCCTCTGACTCAACTTCTACCCGTTGCCTCTTGTCCTGTCATTGGGCATCACCAAGCAGTCTGGTTCCATCCTCTAGACACTCATCTTTTATATATTTATAAACATTAATGAGGTCACCTCTCAGTCTCCTCTTCTCCCAGCTGAAGAGCAACAGGTAGTACAGGGTTAACAGTTTGGCTTAATGATCTTAAAGGTCTTTTTCAACCTGAATGATTGTGTGATTTTTAAATTTTTCCAGTGAATTTGATTTAGTTATACTGGGGTACTTCAATTTTACCTTCCATACGTGCTCAAACAACTGAGTTCTCCAGCTGTAAATACATATGGCAAGGGAATGGATGGCAAGGTTTTCAGCCAAAGCATTTGTGGCAACCTAACCTATCATTCAATGTAGAAACCACATATACTCTCATCTAGCAATGCAAAGAAACCCATCATTGTGATTTATGATTAAGTACCTCTAAGAAACATGGTTTGAAAATGAAAAACTAGCAAAGAGTTGTCTACAGTACATAAAAGGAAAGGTAGGCATGAAAAGGTGAAGTAGGAAAATACGCATCAAAACCTCGATTATTAAATAAGGTTAAAGAAAAATCTGACTTTTCTTTTTCAACTCTTGAATTGGTAGTATCTTTTTCATTAGTTTTGAATATGAACTTCAATATACAAGTTGTGAGTCACCTTTGTTTCCTTTGTTTCCCCTCACTTGTCTTTGATATTCTAGGTGTCAGTGAAATAGACAGGTCTTCATGGTAATGCACTTTCATCTCCTACAGCTGGACCTTTTCCGATTACATTTCCCTTCCATCACAAACTTCATTCTCCTGTCGTCAATTTATACTACATTGTTGAGTAAAAGCTACAAGAGGATTTTTCATACTTTGTCTTAGAAATAATTATGCCTTTTTGTCTTTTGAGAAACAAGTTAAATAGAGATAGTCATCAACATACAGTTAGTTAGCTGTGTGTCACAAAGCTGGACAGTAACTGCTAATATAGACACTAAAACCAGAGTAATCACATGTTGTATTTCCTCAAGATACATTATAAAATATGTAAATGCATGTTTTATTAAAACACAGGCTGTATATGGCACAGATAGTTATTTTGTTGTTCTCATCACTGTTCAATACTTTTTTCCTCATGTGT
The DNA here is from genome assembly GCA_013396675.1 of Eubucco bourcierii. Taxonomy (NCBI): domain Eukaryota; kingdom Metazoa; phylum Chordata; class Aves; order Piciformes; family Ramphastidae; genus Eubucco; species Eubucco bourcierii. The sequence goes on from VWZE01020518.1 coordinate 272,389, forward strand.
ACCACTTAGTAAAAATATTGCCAGTTAACTGCCCTGTATTGGGCTTTATCTTTTTTAAAAAAAATAATAATCAAGTATGCTCAGAAAATCTTTTTTCCATAGGAACACTACTGAAAGTATGATTACTAGAAAACATTACCATCAAACTGATCCTGGACCTTCCAAGCAGGTGGCTGATAGGGGTCTCTGTAGGTCCTTATTCTGAATGCTGTATGTTGCACGAAGAGGATTGCATACATGTATAGCAGCGTGCCTGGCTTTACATAGCTCATCTTGAGCCATAACTCTTATGCTGCAACTCAAAAATGGTGAGAATGACTGTACAGAAAAAGCTTTGGCCTGAGAATGTTACGTGGACATAGATTGTTTTGCTGTTCTCATGTCTGCAACACTGAGGTGTTTTTCCAAGCAGCATCAACTCACATTCCATTTTCACTCAAGAGTTAAGCTTGTCTTTAGGATTTAGTAAGTTTCCCCTCTTTTCATTTGCTGGGTAAGGGGTTGGACTGGAGGATCTTTGGGGGCTCTTCCAACCAGATATGTTCTGTCATTCTGTGTAATTTCTCTGTCATGTAATGGAAGACAGTACTGACACAACACAGATCTACAGTATCTATTTTAACATTCAATACAGAGCACAGGTTTTCTATTCCAAAGAGATGGAAAAAATCTGTGCTAATTGCCCTTCAAACTTCCCCAAAAGTCTAACAGGCACATGGTTTTACTTACTTGCTTACTCATGTCTCCATTTTTAACATCTGAAACATCTTGGGAAATGGGGCTTTGCTTTGTGCTTACATCTACTGCTATTTTGTTGGTCTGAAAACATTTTACAGGATGAATACACATTCTAACATCCTCTTGGTGAATACTTTTTTCTCTTTGGCTAGTAGTGAAGAGATGCATTAATTTACTAGGTAAGACACTAATACACATTCTGAAGAGACTTATTTAAAACTTTGACCTACCTTTTCAGTGACCCCCTCTGAACAGAAGACCTGAGTAGACTTGTCCTGTATAAGAATTTCTATTTTATAAGAGTACAGAGCTCAGTTTGATGGAAGTCAGCACCTGAGTGAGTGTTCCATGCTTTTTTCCACTTGCTGACAGGATCACACTGAGCTCAGGAACTAAAAAAACCCACAAACATTTTCTTTAACGCCTGCTTTTAAATTACATTTCTTTAATAAACTAAAGTTAGAAGTCCACAGCATTAAAACTCTTTGAGTCTAACCTGGAATGCAATTGTTCATCCAAAACTAATATGAATATCCTATATTACATACTTCAGATAACATTTTTTGTAATTTACATTTCTAGGACTTAAGAAATAGTAAAGAGACATCTTTTAATGGGCCTACAAACAAGCAAATTGGACAGTGCATATTTTGAGATTAGCAGAATGATACAATGAAAGTACTTTTAAAGTGGATGCATTCTTGAAGTAATCAAACCCCTTTTATGGTCACTAACTCCTCAACAGGGAAAAGTCTCTTACATTCATACTCTTTTCCAGTTCTGTCTGCTTGCATGGGAGAGTCCATCTTGAAAATATACTTGGAAATTTTTTATTCTAGTCTTCAAGCCTCATGGGCTTTTGTTTGTTAATTCACTTTCTAGGCAACAAGCAAAGCAGAAGAAACTTTATGTTATGCTAAATATGTCTTCTTGTGGTTTGTAATTAACACCACTTCAGTCTTGGCAAGCCACCACAACTTATCTACATCCTCCTCAGTTTTTCATAAGTACAGTAAAGAAATATGGTCACAATTTCCCATCATAAACTAATCAGCTCTAGAGGGGAGGGAAAAGTGTCCTTTGGATGCTATAACCCAGAAATTCTGTAATGCCCCACATGTGGCTATGTCAAATGAACTGCATGGTTCCTGGTACCTATGTGCAGCAGGAGTTGTCTGAATCCTGGGTTGAAAAACCTCTGTATCAGCTGTGGGACTCCAGAACTCCCTTACCTTTTCAGTGGAGTACTGATAGGTTGCTGGGGTTTTTTCTCTTCATCTATGTCTGTATTCTACCTTTAGAAGAACTGATTCAACTGTTCACATCAGGTTGCACATAGATAACTGGCCTGATACTAGATGCACTCTGACATATATCAGAAGTTTGCACATGTAGTGATGATGCCATGTTGAAAAGAGAAAAAAAAAACCAAAACCACCACACCTACTGCTAATTCAGATTTTTTTTCTTGAAGGAACTCTTCTGCCACACTACTCAACTCTACTGATGTCCCTGTTTGAGTCAATTGCTTAAAATGTCTTTGCATTGAACGATTAGATTGATATTTTCCAGTACACACTTTATCAAGCATCCAACGGGAGCAAGCTACTCTACCAACCAAGCAGAGCTTACCATATTTTTTATTGTGTTTTCAGTGTCCACACAACAAGGAATTGCCCATTAAATTTATAGACCAATTCTGTGCTAACTGTACTCATTACAATGTGAGGAAACTAGGTAATTGGGTTGTTATACTTCTGTCTTTAGAAATAAATTAGAATTACTGCTCAGTTAGAGTAATTTTACATGTCTGATTGTGCCTGTTCTGAGCATCCATTAACAAATGCTGGCTTCAGCTTGACTTTCCACTGCATTAAACAGACCATTTCTGTACACAAGACAAAACAGCTAAGGTTGAAACCAAGTATGCAAGGAGCAGGCATACAAACCAGTGTTAAAATACATGTTTGTTATGACAAGATTAATTTATAAGTTAATCTCAAGTGTTATATTTACTACGGAATTTTGAAGAGTCTTCAAGGTGGTTAACTGATAGAAAACAAATAATGTTTGCTGTACAATTAAATGGAGTTATTCAGCAATACCCAAAAGCAGAATCTGAAAAGATAAGCATACAGAGGTATTTAGGGTGCTGAGGACTGCAGCATACAACAGTTAACTCTCAGATTCTTTTACAATGGTATTCTGACTTCAATGTTCAAGACTTCCAAAATTTTGCAGTCTCGATGTGCAGAGATCTTGGGAAAAGTAAAATAACAAAACAGCAGAATGGAGTGCTGGGACAGAGTAATTTACATTTGTGATGTTATACTAACTCTCTGGAGGGAAACACTTTCCTGCATTTATGAAGACTTCGGGTTCTTAAATCTGAATCACAACTAAGTATGTTCCAAACATTATTATTATTAGCCTCTGAGTTACAACAGCTACTACCTTGTAATTCATTTTCTTTGAGATAGCTTGTAAAACTCTGTGGTTAGCTAAGTTAAATTCTGTCTTCTGAAGTAGGTATAATTAACTCCCAGCTACCAAAAAGTACCAGCCATCATGCCACAACAGATCCCGAAAATAGCTGCAATCACCCAATCCTCAAAGTTCCTCTTTCTGTACAATAAACAGTCACTGAGCCAGGAGGAAAACTAACAAGCCCCACACACAAACCCAAACAAAACCACCCACAAACAACAAACAAAACACAAAACCCAACTCAACCAACCAAAAAAAACCCCAATCAACCCCCAAACTGTAAGTTTCTATTTGGAAAGGTCCCATCTACAATAAAACAGATGTTTTAGTTTGTTTTGCAAAAGGTGCTAACGGAAGATCGGTCGCCCGTGCAGCAAACTGTCTGCTGACTGAACAGTGCCGTGACAGCACCAGAGCTTCTCCTGAGAATGCCTTTTAAGTTGACTCCTGGAAGCAAAATAATCTAAGTATTGCTCTGAGATGTGACTAACAAATCTCTTGACAGTAGCTACATCTCTGTTATAATTTTGGAATTCCAGTAATAACTAAAATGCAGAGACCAAAAAATGATGCATGGATGGGATGTTAAGCAAATGAATGTTAAGTCATAACTCATCTTTATGGTTTGAATCTAGATTACCTATAAAGTTCAGCAGTAGTTCACCAACTAAATCTTGCTACAGATGTTGCCTTACAACAGCAATAGCACACTCCTGTTAGACTGGGCATTCTGCTGTTGAGTCAGGCAGGGTACCGACTGGGAATATTGTCATCAAAGCTACGTGGTTCTTCATGGGAATTGCATTTCTTATTGTAAAAGTGAAACCAAGTCTGATATTTAGAAATAACATCCTTCCTCTATCAAATGTCAGTAAGGTCTGCATCAAAACACTCAGTAATTCTAGAAATCAATAAACTAACTGATCTTCACACAAAAAAACCCAAAAAACCAACCAAAACCACCAAAACAAAAAAAAAACAAAAAAAAAAAGGGGGAAAAAAAAAAGAATACACAGAAGAAAAGAAGTGGGAGACTTAAATTCCTTAAATTAGCATCTGGCAAGAATGGATTCACCTGTCACTTGGATGCTAAAGCAGTACACATTTTGTGGACAGGAGAGGAGCTAAAAAGGGGGCATTGCATGCATCTATTTGTGCTCCATTCAGGGAGAAAACATAGTACAGCAGTTCCAGTAGCAACAAAAACTTGAAGTTATTACATAGCAGATGTACACTAGATGTCATGACTCATTACCCATTGTATTCTCTCAGTAAACTGTTCCTTTTCAATAGCATTTCCACAGAATAGGAGTTTATTATTAGGGCACTTCACCTTGCCAGTAAAAAATTAAGATTAGGTTTCAAATTATTTAAACTTTGCATGCACTAAGCAAAATAGTCACTTGTTAGGGTTGTTCATTTGGCTGAAAAAAAGTAGCACTACATACCAGAAATGCATCCAACTTGTTTCCATCCCCATAGCTCTGTCATCCATGAAATTGTATTTCATCAGAAATATGGAAATTTTCCTGGTTAGTATGTCTATTTACAAGGGTAGTTTTATTCTCAGTGTACTCCAAGGCCTGGATTCAATATTGTAAGATCAAGTGGAACCTGTTGTTCCTTAATGGGAACCACCAAAAAGAGACTGACACCTACCCCTCAGATATTTATAGACATTAATTAATAAGATTCTCTCTCCCCCTTCTCTTCTCAACACTAAATAGCCTCAGTTCTCTCACTCTTCCCTCATAGGAGGAACATTCTAGTCCCCCAGTCATCCTCATAGCTCTCCATTGGACTCTCTCCAGTAGATTCCGGTCTCTCCAACTGGGGAGCCGAAAGCTGGATACAATATTCAGGTGTGGAGTAGAACACAGGAATACATTGAGACCAAGTAAGATTCCCTAGGATTCCTCATCACTGGTCAACATCATATTCCAAACAAAAACATTTTTTTTCTGAGAAAGATTTTGTCTCTTACTTTTATTAGTATACCTTGGACCCCAAGAACCAGCTCCAAATCATGGGGAAAATGCACATGGCCTCCTCTTAGCAAAAAAGTTCAGACAACATTAGCTCCCAAGATAGAAATATAAGTGCAATGTGAACAGAATAGCCAAAACTTAAGATCATGGAGCAGATCCTGCTGAAAGCTTTGCTAAGGCAAATGGAAAACAAAGCAGAGGTGATTGGTGGTAAGCAGCAATGCCTTCACCAAGGGCAGATCTTGCCTGACTAATTTAGTGGCTTTTTATGAAGAAGTCACAGTGACAGTGGACAAGGGAAGGGCAACTGATGGCATCTCCCTGGACTTGACTAAGGCATTTGGCTCTGTCCCACATGACATCCTGGGCACCAAACTGGAAAAACATGGACTTGATGGATGGAGCACTGCTGGATAAGGAATTGGCTGGATGGTCACACACAGAGTGGTGATCAAGAGCACAATGTCCACCTGGAGACCAGTGACATGTGACATCCCTCAGAGGTCAGTGTTGTTTAACATCTTTGTCAGTGACATGGGCAGAGGAATCAGTGCACCCTCAGCAAGTTTGCAGATGACACCAAGCTGTGTGGCACAGTCGACTTGCTAGAGGGCAGGGATGGCATCCAGAGGGACCTGGACAGGCTGGAGAGGTGGGCCCAGGCCAACCTCATGAAATTCAACAAGGCCAAGTGTAAGGCCCTGCACCTGGGTAGGCACAAATCCAGGCTGGGTGGTGAATGGCTGGAGAGCAGCCCTGAGGAANCTGTGTGCACTTCTGGAGCCCTCAGCACAGGAAGGACATGGAAGTGTTGGAGCGGGTCCAGAGGAGGACCATGAGGATGATCAAAGCGCTACAGCAGCTTTCCTATGAGTACTGAGAGAGCTGGGGCTCTTCAGCCTGAAGAAAAGGCTTTGAAGAGACCTTGTAGTAGCCTTCCAGTATCTGAAGGGGGCCTACAGGAAGGCTAGGTAGGGACTATTGACAAGGTATTGCAATGACAGGACAAGGGGCAATGGGTTTAAACTGGCAGAGGAAAGATTTAGACTGGATATTAGGAGGAAGTTCTTTCCAGTGAGGGTGGTGAGGCACTGGCACAGGTTGCCCAGGAAGGTTGTGGCTGCTCCCTCCCTGNGCTCCCTCCCTGGAGGTGTTCAAGGTCAGGTTGGACAAGTCCTTGAGTAACCTGTACTAGTGGGAGGTGTCCCTGCCTAAGGCAGGGGGTTGGAACTAGATGATCCCCGAGGTCCCTTCCAACCTTACCATTCCATGACTCTAAGAGGGTGGTTGATCAAAATCTGGTAAGGCTGAAGAGAACTGTTAGTCACATTACATACCTACCAGGCAGTTACAAAGAGATCTTGGGTGATAAGACAAAGGGCAGTAGGTGCAAGCTATAGCATAGGAGGTTCCACATTAACACAGAGAAAACCTTTTTCATGTTGGAACACTGGAACAGACTGCCCAGGGAGGTTGTGGAGTCTCCTTCTCTGGAGACATTCAAAATCTGCAAAAGAGGTGAGCACATAACTGCAAACTTGTTAGGGAATTGCTGCTAAGAGAGTTTAAGTATCTCAAGGTGTTGACTGTGGTTTTGGAATGGTCTAGTACAGTAATTTATCTGTTATATTGCCTCTACTAATCCAGCATATATAGTTCACAGACTAGCAGGTAATTGAAAGTTATTAATGATCAACAAACCAATTCTAAATGAAGACAACAGCTGTTTGCTTTCACAAGTACATGCACTACAGAGCTTTCTACTTCACAGATGTGCAGCCTTTGGCTAAAAAGGTAACTGTGGTTTTTCCTTGGGTTGGTTTGTGGGGTTTTTTTGGTTGGTTGTTTTTTATTTATTCTCTCTTTCTTTTTCCTCCACCTAAGGGCACCAAAGATATTCAGGAAATCAACCAACTAGCTATTCAGATCTCGTTTCCTTCAGTACTCTGATTCCAATCAAATTACCACAGTAACTGCACTCCCCCGAAACAGTGGCTCCAGAACCTGGATCAAAACAGATGTCTTTGATATGCGACATACAAATGAAAATTTAAAAGGTTTAAGGGCTGGAGAACCTCTCCTCTGATGACAGGCTAAGAAGGAACTGCCATTGTTTACTCTGTAGAAGAGAAGACTCTGGAGAGACCTTACAGCAGCTTTCTAATGGAAGCCTCCAGGAAGGATACCTTTTACCTTGGTAAGAGTGTTTAGTGACAGGACAAGGTTTTAGTGGTTTTAAGCTAAGATAAAGTTTAGACTAGATCTTAGGACAAAGTTCTTCAGTATGAGGTTGCCCAGAGAGGTTGTGGATGTCCCCTCTTTGGAGGTGTTTTAAGGTGAGATTGTATGAGGCCTTGAACGAGCAAGTCTAGTTGAGAGACATACCTACCCATGGTAGAGAGGTTGAAGTAGATCATCTCTAAGGTCCCTTCCAACCTAAGGCATTCTATTACATGATAGCTTTCTTAATCCAGCTTCTTTGAACAGGATGATCAAATGAATTGAATCCATTAGATCAGATCTTTGCCTCACAAAACACAAACACCATATGAAAGGCTTCTGTGTTTCTAGCCCTGAAACTGTTTAGTATTACTCACTTGTAGAAAACACTAAGTAGTGTCATTCTTTAAACACAGTTAAAAAAACAGAAGAGTTTAATTTTTTATGGTTCACTTCTGAACTTCTGCTATTAACATTTTCATACATTAGGAGGTAATCAAGAATGCCTTCCCATATTTTAACTTCACGAGTTCCCAGAGTCTTTTAAACGCAAAGGAACTGTAAAATCTCATGGCCGTGTTACAATACATAAGGCCTCATTATCATCCCTATATCCTAAGCTAACTTGCACAAACGCCTACATTGACAGATCTTGTAATCTAAGACACTGAAGAAGCATGCTCAGTGATCTGTGGCTTGGATCCTCAGGGCCTTTTGCAGGCTCAAAAAACACCAGCATTAGTTAAGTGTAAATGCACTTCTCCTAAAATTTGGGTTTGTTACTTCTGGGCTCCTAACTTTTGACTAGTCAAAATAAATCCCTCCCAGAATTCTTTACTCCTTTCTTCTGTAATGAAAACATTCTACATTATGCACCAGGATTTTAAGAAGTAACTAAGCTTACAAGATCCATCACATCACCCCAGCAACTAATTTTTACAAATCACTTACTGTGCAAAAGCCATTTTTTAACATGCACTTAGTGCTTTAAATCATTTCTAGGTTAGCAACTGGCAATTACATTTTTCCACGTTATAATTTCAGAAAGCCATCAACACTTTTATCTAAAAAGGAATCAAGATATAACAAGAGTCCTATGTGACAAAAAGACCTGTTCATAGTAAACTTATTGTTTCCAAAGTTATTTATATGAGTGTTATACAAAGAAAGTGGATAGTGGAAATAAGACTAACTTAGAATCTCAGGAAGAAATAAGACAGGAAAAAAAACCAAACAGGTAAGCAGCTAAAAACACACATAAAAAGCAGTTAAGTGGTCAGTCAGGGAAATAAAGAACCTTACCTGCCAATGGCACACTCTCCAATTGCAATGCCACGTTACTCCCCAGCTCTTCTCCAAGTTAACTGAAGATCTCTACTTTTTTTCACTTCCAGGCACTAGGAAGAAAACTATTCTTCCATTTCTCTCTGTCCAGAAGGCACCTTCTCCTGATTAAGAGCCCAATGCTTACCTTTTTTAGTGTCTATATATAGCATCAAAGACCTGGAAATCCTTCATTTTCTTCACAACTTAACTCAGCGCTTGAAACATGCACAGTAGGACCCCTTCTCCAATCAACATCTACCCAGCACATTCCACCTCCTCATTCTGTTAGCAGATGAGTCAGAGCCACCAGCTAGAGACTGGAAATTACCTTACCAAAGCAAAAATGCATGAAGTTACACAGACATTTGACACAACTTTTTAGAAGTACTTTCCCCTTTGAAATAAGTGAATTTTATTAAAAGGCAGAGAGTACCTGTAGAGAGATGCAATGTTTTGTACTAAGACCATTGATATACTATGATAAAAATGAAAGCTTTCATACACACAAGCTCTTCTTTCAGATCTAATTTTACCATTAAGGGTAACAAAGGTTATCAGACCACTTACAGCCTCTCCTCCTTTTTTCATGAGGCTTAACCCTTCTAGGAAAAACGGAACATGAACTTGTTCCTTGGAATATTCATACAACTTTAATCCATAATTAAGAGAGAAGATTCCCTCCTTATCAGGATATTTTGTACTTTCTCTGTCATTTCTTAAAGGAAAAGCCTCATAGATAAAATAAACCCCTATATTAGGCCTTCATCATCTATAAGGTGTACATTGCATGAGGAGTTCATCTTTAAACAGCATTTATGTTATTTTGAAAACTGAGTACTGGTTAAGCAGTAGGAGGTAACTTTAATGACTGTATTAAATCATAATTCAATACCTGACAGAATATGAAAGCTTCTCCCTACCTTGCCTATTTGTTCTGTTTCACATCAGTCTGTCAAACTCCATCTGCTGGATAATCTTAGAATAAGCCTAGGGAAGTTCTGTTTCACCTGTAGTGACACAACAAAACTGATAGAAACCATATCTGGTATCTTAATGCTTTTCCTTTCTACAATTTTCTATCAGCATTACAATCCTGTGAAATCTCTGAGTTGAAGTTTCTTTTTTTTTCCCTCTGTTTTGTTTGTTTGTGTGGGGTTTTTTTGGTGGTTTACTTTTTTGGTTGGTTGGTTCCCTTCCCAGTCCTCCAGGTTAAAGAACTTCTGGTAAGGCAGTCATTGCTTGATGTTGCAGCTAACAAAGAAAGAATTATACTTGATGCTTTTCAGCCTCTGATAGTAGAAACACAGAAAATAAAGTGTAACTGTAATTTTTAATTCATAGGTAAAGGACTACCTTCAATGTTTCACATGGTATGACATAAAAGAACACGTTAAATAAGAAGCCATGGAATTTCAAAGCAATGCCAACTCCAGCAAATGCCAATTCTAATTAGTCTGCAACCTACACATCCATCTAAATGCTGCTAGGTGAGTCTTCTGTTTGCTGCTCTTTTCAGTAAATCAAGGTGGTCTGACTTCATCTTAGAAGTCTTTTCCAACCTTAACAATTTGGATTCTAAGTGAAATACATATATTCTGCTAAAGCTACAACAAAAAACTCAACTTTGGTTATGATTTAGCTTTACTAGTCACATTTCTGGCTTTGGGGGGTGGAAGGAAAAGAAACTAAATTTGAGGACTGTAGGTGAAAGGCAGCAACCTGAGGTATTTCTATAATAACGATCTTACTTAACCAGTGCCTTATATACAAACATTCAGATTTCAAACAACTGACAGCAACTTCTCACACAGAATTTCCAACCTGTGGATTGGAAAAATCTACAAAACCCATTATTTGTCTATCTGCAGATATTTTATCTTATAGGATGTCTTTAAATATAACGAATAGTACTTGGTACAATGTAAGTCAGCATCCTTTAGCAATAACACTCAAGACCTGCAAGCCACATGCAGAGCAGTGTGTGATACTAGAATGCCAGAAGACACACTACACTTGACAATAGTGATTTAATCAAAAGTTGCATTGACTTGGAACACTGTTCAAATATTTCTAAAGAAACAAAAACTGAATGCTACTTTATACAGCTGATGATGTAGCATAGGCAGTAAAGACCACCAAAAAATGTCCTGTGTGCAGAGATTATTATTTCAAAATATAATCACAAAATAAGCATGAGTGAAGACCATCTTCAATGAGAAGTCTTACAGAAGCTCCAAAACAAGTATTATTTCTGTTGAAGAACTATTTTTTCCCTCTGGAAAGAAGTCCATCTATTTTTGCCAGATCTCCAAATGAAACTGTTGCAGAACCTCTCTGGGCAGGTCTTGCCTAAGGAAAATAAGAGTGGGGAAAAAAAAGGCTTATTTAAAGATGGACTATTTTAAAGTTATTAATGCTTTGAAAGATTTTTCTCTCAAGTACTTTCAAACAGAAAGTAGATCAGCTTCATCTTACCTGTGATTCATGGAATTTCCAGCCAATCATGTAATAGATTTGAAAGGTGGCAGGCACTGAGCCATCACTATTTCCATACATTTCTGTTAGGGTAGGAAAAGAAAGAAGTAACAAAGCATGCAGAAAGTTAGTAGTAAGAAATTAGAAGTATGATATAGTCATCATAATAACTCTTGGTGAAAGATTTAGAAGAGCAAAAAATCTCTCATACTGGTGCGTCAGCACAGCTCAAATGGCACCATGATAATTAGGGTTAAAAGCATCTTAACAATAACAGTATTTTATGTATTCTGAAATGCAAAGGGGGGGGTGGGGTGTTTGTTTTTGTGGGGTTTTTTGGTTGTTTGGTTGGTTTTTTTGTTTTGTTTTGTTTTTTTTTTTTGTACACAGAGATCAAAAGACAGACAGGGAAAATATATGCAAGGCATTTCACATTAACTCATTACCTCTCCAACACCTACCCTGGTATACTGCAGCAGCTGCCAACATCGTCTCTCTGTGTAGCAGAGGTTTTCTATTCCAAGAGCAATTACTCTCCCCCATACCTAAAAATATGTTTCAGCTTTAAGAAAAAGAAGATACAGTATATGCCATGAGTTCAGTGTCATGCACTAATATCAGATTTTCACTAAGCCAGAATAAGCAGAGAGTCCTCCAAATCCACTGTAAGAAAAAAAACTTATCTCAAATAATTTGGAGTTTCTTGCCTGTAAGAATGTAAGCCTTTTAATTCCAATGCTTTGTAATTTACACTTTGTATTGCTAGTAATGATTTCAATTCACTAATTCGTCAGTCTGAGCCTTCAGTTATTTAGATTTTCTAGGGTCATGTCATTTAAGCACAAGTACAAAGCGTTTATGCAGGCACACCGTATCAAAAGTACTATCCCAGAAGATTTTTAGTACGAAATACAATTCTCATCTCTATAACCACTCACTGCATCGGCATATTTCTGCAGGAAATAGAAGTTTCATTTTCATGAAGTAATTACCTAAGCAACAGCAAATGATCCAGTGTCAGAAAATCCCCTGAACTGTTACTCTGTAAGCAACATGTGATCATGTATGAACAAGCAGTTTAGAATCCATGACAAATGCAATCAAAATACTAACTCAATTGTGAAACATCAAATGCTTTTTTTTTGTGTTGCTCAGCACACTACAATTTGAGGGACCATTTATTCTCATTCCAGAGCAATTTCCTGAATGCCTTGATAATTAGGGAGGCTCAAAGGAAGAGTCAGTATGTGGGATATATGCTTTTGTCTACCTTTCAGGGCCCTTCGACAGCTTACATTGAACAGGATGACAAAGAATGGGTATACAAGGGATGCAGAAAACCCACAGGAGACCCATCTTTGACTCCTACTACCCAATACAAAACTGCTGACATGCATATTATCCTGAATCATAGAGATCAGGAAAATAGACTTCCACTGTTACATTATTAGCTTCGTTTATTATTTAATATAGTTGAAGGAAAACATATTTTACAATGAGGGTTGTGAAACACTGCCAAAAGAGGTGGTAGATGCCCCATCTCAGGAAACGTTTGAAGTCAAGCTAGATAGATTGGGCTCTGTGAAACCTGACCTAGTTGAAGATGTCCCTGCTCTCTGCAGGGAGGTTGGACCGAATGACCTTAAAGGTTCCTTTCAACCTAAATGGTTCTATGATTTCATGCAGTGAACCTTTTTGTCTGCGTCACTGATATAGAAAACGGTTTTGTTTCCACAAAGTATATACTTGCCTTGCAAGTCTTCCATAACCTCAAACAACCCTGGGTAGTTGACCTGAATTTCATCAGTATCCTAGAAGAATGCAGAAGCTTTGTTTAAGAACATATGAAGCTAAAACAGTAGGATCCTGCCAGCCTTCAGCACTACCAGACTATTCATCAGTAACTTGTGTTTGAGCTTCGTATTTCTCAGGAGAACGTACTGTCTTAACATTTCTAAAAAGTTTTGTTTAGTAGCCCAAATGTGATGAATTTTTAATTGAAATGCCATTAATTTATTCTTTGTTTTAGAAGAAACAGCAGGAGCGTATAAAATTTTCTCAAGCAGGTTTAATGTTCTCTGACATTTCTCCAAGATCATCCAAACCCTACTAGGCCAGCAGCCAAAGACACACTTCAGCTGCTTTCATTAATCACTGTGAAGCTGAGAACAGAGGCAGACCCAGCTCTTCAAAAATTTAATCCAGTAAGGAGCATGGCATGCAGGAGAAAGCAGTACATCACTAATGCATTAGTCAATAATATTTTTTCATCTACCAATAGCTCTGATTTCCTGGACTGCTCTGGTTGTTCTCTTATTTATAATTACCACGGTCAGGGTGTTAAAGCCAGCTCTTGATAGCAGATGTCCCAAATCAGAGACAGCAGTGAAGGGGGATACATGTGGAGAAAAGCCTCCTTCTCTCTCCAATTCTGCTAGCTGTAAAGAGCAGCGAAGCTCATACAGAGTGTCTCCCCCAAACATTGCACCAATGAATACTCCATCTGGCTTAAGAACTTGGTGAATCTGTGACACAGGGGAAAAAAAAAATTAAAAAAAATTGTTACTAATCCTTCTTATGCAACTAAGTTTTTTGCCCTGTTTTTTGGTTTGTTGGTTTTTTTTTAACAATGAAGTTAAAGAAATCATTATAATAGTTTTAACAGATTCTGAATATTGACTATGTATGTCACTAGGCAAGCTGTGCCAAAGCTGTCACTAACATTGCAAGACAAATGCTAGCTGAAAAGAAATTATTTGTTCCTAGGAGTGAATCCCAAGAAATTACACTGGTGGTCAGGAAACACAAAATACACTGTGCAAATCTAGGTTAAAACTACTTTCTGTGCGATACTACTAAAACAATATCCTCAATTCATTTAATTCTGAAAATAAGGTAGATTGAGGTAGCTTCTGCTCAGTTTTACTTTCTCAGAAAAAAGAAGCAAAAATCCTTTTGAATGGCTTAAGTGAAATGGAGATCTTAGTTTCCAGTAGCAATCTTTCTGTTTCTGAACTTGCAGAGTAATGCAATTACTATGTCTAGCCTTATTTATTTTAAATTAGCCAGAACAGCAGTAACATGATTCAAACATCAAGGCTGACAAGCTTTTTTCTTACCTATTGAGTAGGCAAACTAATTTATGCTTGCTGTTTTCCTAAAGAATTGGCTATGATTCCTGGTTTAGGTATCCAGAAAAGCTCTATTACCTACTCAGCCTAACAAGACAGCAAAAAGTTCAAATATTTTACCTTATGATTTGCAACAAGTCTTTTAAAGCATTTTTAAAATTAAGTATTAATCGAGCTTCCTGGAGGTGTTGAAGGCCAGGTTGGATGAGGCCTTGAGTATCTGTACTAGAATCTGTACTAGTGGGAGGTGTCCCTGCCTATGACAGGGGGTTGGAACTAGATGATCTTTGAGGTCCCTTCCAACCTTACCATTCTATGATTCTATGGTAAGCTACCTTTTCTATGCTAGTAAATAAGCCTTTAATTGAAATTTAAGTAGTTGAAGGTAGTTTCAATTAGCTGAAGCCAGTATTCTCCAAGTAGGAATTGAGCACTCATGATAAAGGAGAGAGGAGAAAGTTCTTCACTGAGAGAGTCATTGGCTACTGGAATGGGCTGCCCAGGGAGGTGGTGGAGTCACCGTCCCTGGAGGTGTTCAAGGCGGGTTTGGACGTGGCACTTGGTGCCATGGTCTAGTCTTGAGGTCTGTGGTAACGGGTTGGACTTGATGATCTTTGAGGTCTCTTCCAACCCTGGTGATACTGTGTGATCAACCCTGGTGATACTGTTGGCCAAGAACCTCAGTGGCCTCCCCTTTGTGTGACATAACAATGTGTCAGTTGCTTTTACTGGGTGGCTCAAAATATTTGACACTCCATGGAACAATTACATTCCAGGGAAAATTATATATTTCTTCCCACTATTTTATTTATTTTCAGGTACTGAAGGCATTCAAGTTTCTGTTTTCAGTACTTTCACAAAGTAGATTACTCCTGCTCATATCAACAGATGATAGAGTAACACTGTGATGACTGACCAATTTGAAACTAATGGAAGAAGAGCCAGCTGGTTAAAACAGTCCTTGCTCTTGCTTCAAAGTTAGCTATTTGAAAAGTTTTCACCAGTAGGAAAGAAATGAAAGAAACAGTATCTAATTTTGGGTTTGTTTTCAGTAACAGCCTCAGTGTTCTGTCCTCAACAAGAGTTTGCTTAATTTCAAAATCAACAAAGCATTAACTGATTGAAGTTGTACTTGAAAATAAATAGATGAGAGACAAAGATCATGTAAGTAACATAAACCAGGACGGGAGAAGTTAGCTCTTAGTACTTGTGGTGCAAGACTTTTCTAGATCTAACAGAACGAGAATCAATAGCATTGCCTCAGTTACGGTCTCTGACGTTGAGACTGAAATATTAGGCAAATGCAGTGTTTCACAGTTACTTATTCCAAACTGGTATGTGACAGTAACATGGAAGTATCAACTGATACTCCTCAAACTGCAAAAAATACTTCCATGCAACATGAGCCATTTATGTGCCTCCTATTTGAGCAAAGCCTGGAAATTGAAAGATGTGAATGCATCTAATAGCAAGTGATGATTTTTAGTATTAAAAGAGTTCCTTACCTCTCTAAAAGCTTTAGGAAGGTCATTCACCCAGTGCAAACTGAAATAACAGAAAAGTACATTTTACAACTGCGTATCAAATGAAGTTTAGGGAACATAAATAACTTTTATGCTATTTAAGCAGGTTTCAGAAACCAAAGCAAAGAACTAGCTTCTCAGGCTGAGAAAGTCTTACAATGCCTGCCTAAAGAAAACCACACAGGAAAAAACAGGTCATACAAACAATATTTTTTTTAAGCTGTGAAGATGCAAGTCCTGGAAATTAGTTTGTCAAAATGCAGGGAAGAGAGAAGCTACACATTTTGAAGGAAAAGAAACAAAACAGTAAGAACCATCAGAACAGCATTTTTTCTTAATGTATACTTACATTAACGCTGCAAGAACATTACTTATTGCTGTTTAATGGACTGTTAACATCTGTATTTTTTTCTTAGAAGTTATTCTGAAAAGAACATTATTTAACATCTCTCATCAAAAAGTAAAATGTAAACATATTATTAATGGATACCTTAAGCTGCTAACAACAAGATCAAATGTATCTTCTTTAAAAGGAAGGAATTCTTCATCAGCAACAACATTGACTGTAGGGACTTCAGATTCCACAGCATTTTTCTATTGTTGGATTAGAAGAAAAACCACATTAGAAACTCGCCTCTTTTGCTTTCTTGTATTATGGAATTGAAGCAAATAGGCATTCAGAAAGTTACTTACTAAAGCATTCTCAGCAATGTCAACTTGAATAAGTTTTTCAACTGTTTCCTGAAATAAAATTTTAAAAAGCAATCAATTATTTAAGCTGTTTCATAAATTGACATGTTATTTCTTGGAATACTTACTCATATTTATAACAAGTTAGAAGGAATCTCTTCAACACTTGAACAAACAAACAAACAACACCTGAAGCAAAAAAAGGCATTTTTGGCCCTTAAAGTACTTCATAATTTCTCCCAGGGAGAACACCAGAGGTAGAAGTAGTGATGGAAAACACATTCTGCATTTTTAAGTATAAATTCAGTCAAATACAAACCATGGATTAGTAGCCAACAAAGTATCTTTATTTATGGGGCAGTTCCTGAAGGGTAAACTTGACAGTTAAAAAAGTCTGTGAAATGATACTTCTATTTAAGTGTGTCCAACAGACTGATCAAAAAAACCACATCTCCCAACTCAAGACTAAAGGTCAACTGTCATAAAACTGAGAGCTTCCCTTGCACAACTATCTGAAATCTTTGGAGATGAGAATTACAGAGTAGCAGCCTGCATGACATATACTTTAGGAATATACCTACAGCCATGAGAGGAAAAAGTATTATAAATCATAGAAGAATCATAGAATCCTAAGAATCAAAGAATCATAAAGATTCAGATGATAGCTTTGTTTCAACAGAGAGATAAATACATATTTATTTTGAAAACTTTTAGGTATGAAAAGCCAGTACCTTGGTTAAATGGTGAGCTATGTAACCTCTTCCAGAGCCAACATCCAAAGCAAGAGGAAATGTTCTAAGGGATAGATTTAACGATGCAGAACATAATCAGGATGTAAAACTATTTTAAGTTTTAGAGCATATTAAGCTTTATCTGACAATTTCTATATGTCTTTCTCAACTAAACCCACTGGGCATCCTTCTGTGGCTACCACCACAAGACAAAGTGCTGGGAAAGGCTTGGGGCAGAGTGGTTAGAAAGCAGTCCAGCAGAGAGACCTGAGGGAGCTGACCACCAGTTGGCTGAATACAAGCTAGTAGTGTGCCCAGGTGGCCAACAGCATCCTGCCCTGTTTCAGGAAAAGTGTGGCCAGCAGTACCAGGGCAGTGATTGTTTCCCTGTACTCAAGCACTGGCGAGGCCACACCTTGAGTAGTGGGTTCAGTTTTGGGTCCCTCACTACAAGAAGGATACTGAGGTACTAGAGTGTGTACACAGAAGTGCAACAAACCTGATAAGGGGTCTAGAGAACAAGTCTTGTGAGGAGCAGCTGAGGAAACTGATTGTTTAGTCTGGAAAAGAGGAGGCTGAGGTGACACCATGTCACTTTCTCAAACTACCTGAAGAAGACTGTAACAAGATGGGAGTTAGTCTCTTCCTCCTAGTAACTAGCAATAGGAGTAGTGGAAACAGCCTCAGATAGTGCCTGAGAAGGTTTAAATTGGACATCTGAAGAAGCTTCTTTACTGAAAGGGTTTTTGAACACTGGAACAGGTTCCCCAGGGAGGTGGCTGAATCCCCATCCCTAGAGATGTTTAAAAGATGCAGCGATGTGGTCCTCAGGGGTATGATATACCAACACGCTTGATAGTTAGATAATGGATGTACTCGAAGATCTTAAAGGGCTTTTCCAAGTGAAACGATTCCATATATCTCTGACTGATAAGCTAGTGTTTCTCCTAGAGGGCCGCATCCTCTGACCGTGCCTCTGCAACGCAGGGCAGCGTGTGGGACACGGAGCGAGGTCGCGAAAGGAAGCGCGAGGCTTACCTGGTGATGTCAAACACCCTGTCCGCTATCCTGCCGCCGACCTGAGGGGAAAGTCCGCCGGTCAGCGCCGCGAGGCAACGCCCCTTTCCCCCTCCCGCCTCTGCGCCTCACTGACGCCTCCCCCACCTTGCCGAGGGGGCCGCGCGGGGCCGCCGACCGCCGCCGTCCCCACCTCCTCCCGCAGATAGTCGCATTTGGCGGGCTCGGCCTGCAGCGCCGCCCAGTTCTTCTGCTTCCGCTTTAACCGACGGTCGAAGGGGCTCAGTGTACCCGTACCCGACGATATGCCGGTCGGAGAAGAAGCGGCGACCGCCGATCCCCCTGACAACGCATAGAACGCCCGGTATCCGCCCGCCCATCCGGGCCGCAGGACCGAGCGGTAGACCTTTCTCAAAGCTCGCACCCTCCCCAGGGCCGCAGCACCGCGAACGCCTGCAGCAGCCATGGCACCACACACGCACAGGGCGCATGCGCGGGAAAACCCAATGGCGACCCTCCCCGGATCATCGTCACTGCACCATTCGACCATTCTTCCGTTGGCCGCGCTGTGTGATTGGTTACGGGCGGCTTGTCCTACCGCAGCTGCCGTAGTGCCGCCGGCAGTGGCTGAATCGGTGCGTGGTGCCTTGTGGCCTCGGTGTGATTGACTGTGGTGGGACTGTGAGGTGTTAGCGGTGAGTCCTAAGGGGTCGTCAGCCTGGGCTGGACGGGCAGTGCGAGCGGGACTTCTAGTTGGGGGAGGTGGTGGTGGACTTTGCAGGGCTTAGTCCGGCACTGAGGTTGACGAAGAAATGGAGAGCCGTGGCCCACGCCTCGGCGGAGTCTTTGGCGTTGCCAGGCTGCGCTGAGCTCCTCCCTGTGCCGGAGCTACTGGTGGCACTGGCCTGAGCTCGCCACAGCGCTCTTGCTATTGCTAACTTACGATAGTAGAACTATCAAGATTGGAAAAGAGCTTTAAGAGCATAAAGTCCAACTGTCGACCCAACACCATTACTCACTAAGTCTTCTTCCGAAATGCCATGTCCACGTTTTTGGAACATCTTCAGGGATGGTGACTGTACCACTTCTCTGGGCAGCTTGTTTCAATGCCTGAGCACCGTTTCAGCAAATATTTTTTTTTCCCTAATATCTTATCTTAATGTCTCCTAATGCAACTTCAGGCCATTTTCTCTCATCGTATTACTGGTTACCTGAGAGAAGAGATAAGTGTGTCCCACCTCACTACAGTCATCTTTCAGGAAGTTGTAGAGATCTATAAGGTTTTCCCTTGGCTTTTTGTTCTCCGAAATAAATAACTCTTACGTTCCTCAGCTGCTGCTTTATAAGAGTTGTTCACTGGACCTTTTACCGTCTTTGTTGGCTTTCTCTGGACCCACTTTGGCACTTCACTGTTCGTCTAGTTCTGGCTTTGTTGTTCCAAACTGGTACTTTAAAAGGTGAAATACTTTTAATTTTGTGGGAAGTAGAAGTCTGAGATTGTCTTGCATTGAAACCGCTTGAGAGCCTGTTTGGGATTGGTAAGTAGTCACTTAAGGTTATATTAGCAGTTAGCATAGAATCATAGAATGGTTTAGGTTGGAAAGGACCACAAAGATCATCTACTTCCAATCCCTGCCGTAGACAGGGGGACCTCCCACTAGTACAGGTTACTCAAGGCTTCATCCAGCCTGGCCTTGAACATCTCCAGGGAGAGAGCATACACAGCCTCCCTGGAAACCATTCCAGTGTTTCAGCACCCTCACTGTGAAGAACTTCCTAACAACTAGTTTAAATCTCCCCTCTTCCAGTTTAAACCAAATAGAATCATAGAATGGTTTAGGTTGGAAGGGACCTCAAAGATCATCTACTTCCAACCATTATCTGAGGAATTTGGGATTTGCAGCCAAGTTATGGGATTATTTGTGACTCACTTAAATTGTTATTTTTACCTGTGGAAAGAGGTTTTAGGTATAGATGAGAAATCTATTTTTGTTTAATTCATTAAGCTTTTTCTACACTTAATATTTTTAAAATCTATGCTAATTTGCTCTATTAATGAGAAGTGGCATTTTGCTTATCTAAATCTATGTTAATCATGTGTTTTAATCAGAAGCATGTGGGTTTTTATCATGTTGCAGATGTCCAAGTCTTCAACAGCACGTCAACACCTTGACAGGATGTCATCTCAACAGGAGATACTGAGTGATGGGCGGTTTAGCCGCATTGCCAGGGATCCCATGTTTTGGGAGATGCCCGAAAAAGAACGTAAAGTCAAGATAGACAAACGATTCCGAGCGATGTTTCACGACAAGAAATTCAAGATGAAATATACAGTGGATAAAAGAGGTCGTCCTGTTAACTATAGTACTACAGAAAACCTCAGGAAATTCTATGCCCTGTCAGAATCTGACTCTGACCTTTCAGAAGATGATAGTAAAGAGCATATTGAAAAGAAAAGAAAGAATAAAAAAGTTCAACCTGAAAGAGAAGCTGATACTGCAAAAACACGTGTGGATGGTCTCACTAGGGAGAAGAGCAAAATAAAGAAACAAGGGGTGGACCAAACACATGAAGTGGTGACAGAACTAGATGACCTTAAAAATGAAGGACGAAAACTTAAATCTCAATTCAGCTTGAAAGAGGGCTCTAAGAAAATTGTAAAAGAAATGGATGGTTCTCAGGGAAATAAAGGAGTTTCACACAAAAGGGAAAACAAGCAAGGAGATGCATCAGGAGGAAGATCAATTCAAACCAAGCAAAAGTCTTCACAACCAAGTGGTGGGAAATCAGGTAAAGCTCTCAGGAAGGACCATTCCCTAGGAGGAAACATAAAAGAATCAGGTTAGTTCAACTAACGAGCAGAATTTGGCTGTTAACTTACATGTTGTTTCTTTTGTTTTACCCATGGAATGTTTTTCATAAGATCAGTCA
Source organism: Eubucco bourcierii (assembly GCA_013396675.1). NCBI lineage: Eukaryota > Metazoa > Chordata > Aves > Piciformes > Ramphastidae > Eubucco > Eubucco bourcierii. The sequence goes on from VWZE01020518.1 coordinate 293,646, forward strand.
TGTAATCATGGACTGACTCAAATTCAGTGTTGCTGAAGGACTGGAGTTGGTCAGCTTTTGACAGAAGCAGTGCTGATTCTTCATTGTGATTGTGAACATCTATATCCTTTTAATTGTTTGAGTGGGAATGGCTGGTTGATTAGAAAAGCAAAAGGTGGAGTAACATATACACTATTGTATTAATCAAACTGAGTAGCAAATATAAGGTCTGGTACTGTGAAGGCTTCAGCATATCATTGCTTGACTGAAAGTGTAAGGATGACAACATCAAACCACTAATGTTAGAGAGCATTAAAGAGACCAGGCAACTTGAAGAAAATCTTTATGTTGCTTGTTCATGCATACAGTCTCTGTTATTGAAACCTAATTTCTGCTTTTTGTTCTGAATGTATAAAAACAGAAAAATCTCTTACTAGAGTTTGGTAATGGAATTGTGGAACTGATGAGCAATTTGAATAGATTTGAGGCAGCACTGATGATTTATGCTGTTAGCACTTCCCTGATGAGATTTGTTCCTGCACTGTTACACATTTGAGGGGTTCTGTGAGTCTGTATGAGGAAAAATTGAGAGATTTTCCCCCTTTTTGAAGGATCAATCATAATTCCAACATAAAAATAATTAATGTTTATCTTTTAGTGACTGTATGCAGAGACACCTGTGATCAAAGTGACATTAGTAAAAGCCAGTCTGAGGAAGACATTTCTGCAAGTGATGCTTCTGAATACACAGAATCAGAAGAAGAGAAGCCAGAACACCATGAGGAAACTGGTGAGGAAGAGGAGTCAGAAGATGATGAGGAAACAGACAAAGAAGATAGTGATTCAGAAGATGATGAAGAAAGTGAGCATGAGCTTGATTTAGCTAGAGGCATAGGGAACATTGAAACAAGCTCAGATGATGATGAAGATTTAAATGACTTATTTCCAAAGGAACCAGAGATAGAGCACTCCTGGCGAGAGCTAGATAAAGATGCCCCTCGTGGAGATGAGGTAATAACACTTTGCCTGTGAAAAATTTCTGCATAAGAAGTTCAGAAATATACACTGTTAAGAGTTCATTATAGACCTTCATCAATGAAATAGTTTGTGAAAGTATTTTTTGTAAAGATTTTTCAGCCTTTTAGTTAGAGAATGCAAATGATGATGAAATAGACTGAGAATTAGAGGCTTGGAATTCCTACTGGTGTCTTGCCTTCCCGCTCCTTGCCTCCACACAGAGGCTGTTCTGTAGGTAGATAAGGTATCTGGAAATGAAAGAACACAAAGTATTGGGCTTTTCAGAAATTCCAGAACTGGAGTAGTACTGCTTTTGTTTGTTGATGTTAGCTTTGGAGTTTTTCTATCATTTAAATTTTTGTGTTTTAGGAATATATAAGAGTGCAGTAGGACTTGAAAACTGAGCGCAAGTAGTATATAGTGAACTGCAGTGTTTTCATGTTACAGTACTGGTACTAGTTGCTATTATTACCAGTGATACAACAGTGACAAAATCCTAAATGCTGATAGAGTTACTGTTGTTCTCAGTCTGTGATTGGTGCAGTCCATTCTGTGGTGCTTCACTATTTGTGTTAGTTTTATCTGCCTTAGTGATGTGTTTCAGAACCATCCTAGCTTACATGAAGCAAGTTCTTGAGGAAAATCTTTTGTTGCTTTTTCAGCAGAGTCAGACTTCGTTTTTTGCCAAAGAGAGCTTCGTCTTCTCCCTAGAAGTCAGGAATTTAGCCTGTGATCTTTATGTCTCTTTTTTTTTTTTTTTNNTTCCCTTGTCTGTTTAGGTTACAAGTAGATTGGCAGTTTGTAATATGGATTGGGATAGGCTGAAGGCTAAGGATTTGCTTGCTCTATTTAGTTCTTTCACACCCAAAGAGGGAACAGTATTTTCTGTGAAGGTAAGACCTGCTTTCTAAAAGGAATACTGGCTTTTATTGTAAAAAAACCCAAACAAACCCAAACAGCTCCATCTCCCCCAGTAAGAACTAAGACAGTTGTGTGTAAAACTGGAAGAGTTATTGATGTGATAACTAAGACACTCTATTGTGATTTCACCTGCCTTGTTAGGAATAAACTTGCTGCTTTTTCAGTGATGAGTGTGGTTTTGATAGAGTTAGAACCCAAAGCTGTTAACTTCTTGTGTTTATGAGTCTGTCTCTAAGTGCTGTTTTTCTAAGACTAATAGTGAAGTTCTCTAAGTCTGATAGAGGAAGACTACATATCCTTGGCTAGTTTAATTTTTAGTGATCTCTATAGTAGATAAACCAATTTTACGTCTGGCTTTTTCTGATGCTGGTGAGGCACTGAAACAGGTTGCCCACGGAGGTTGTGCTCCTTCCCTGGAGGTGTTCAAGGCCAGGTTGGACAAGGCCTTGAGTAACCTGTACTAGTGGGAGGTGTCCCTGCCTATGGCAGGGGGTTGGAACTAGATGATCCTCGAGGTCCCTTCCAACCTAACCATTCTATGATTCTATGCTGTCCAGCCCTATTTACCATGGCACAAGACTTCTTTTTCACCCTGTTTGAATTAATAGTAATAAATTGGTTGAATTCTGATCAGTTATTCTTCACCATTTTTAGTGTTTGCCTCCCGCTTTCGGAGAAATGTTAGTTAAATGCCACTTTCTGAAAAGGGCTGTGGTGAAATGGACAAAGCCAGTGTTCCTGTTACCTACAATTAAAGATGTACTTTTGTGTTGTTCTATTTGTAGATTTATCCTTCGGAGTTTGGAAAAGAGAGATTGAAAGAAGAAGAACAAAAAGGACCTGTGGAACTCTTTGATATTCCAGAAAATACGACAGAGAATGATGGGTATTAACTTTATCTTCAAATGAGAGATATGTAATGTCTCTTTCTCAGTGAAAATCCACAGCAGATCCTGTTTCAGATACTTACATGTATGGAATTCTCCTGTGGATGCCTTAATTTTACAAGTTTTTCAAGGGGTGTTTCACAGCTGTCCCTGGTTGATTGTCAATGCATTGAACGAATGCATTAGAATAAAAGTTGTGAAATTTCCCCTATCAATAACTGAATTCAAAATTTTTGTTCTGTACTTCATTGGTATAACAAATGGAACAAATCTGCAGAGCTTAACATAGCACTTCTCCTCTATGAAGTTCCATTCATACAGTAAACTTCCTTTGTTACTTACTGTCCAAATTTTATCTGCATAATCAACATGGACCTTTACTTAGGCCAAGAATTCCCAGATTGGGATTTGAATGCCACCATCAGCTCTGGCTTGTAAGGCTGAGCTCATTATGCCTACCATTGTCCAGCCTTCTTGAGGCATGTCGTTTTTATTTTCCTTCTCTTTGTTCTGTCTTGTCTGTATGGAACTCGAGAGGTTTTGCTTTTATATTTTTCCAGAATTTCCAGATGTTTGGCAGCCTGACCAGGACCTCTTTTGTATAATGCATCCTGCTGGACTGCCCTGTATTTGGAAAATCTTGATGCTTCAAAAAAAGTGCAGATCCCTTTGAACAAAGTCTCTAGTGCATCAGAGAAGTGTATGATGAACTTAAAGTGCATTCTGAAGTCAGCTTCACTGTGTGCATCAAGGCGCATCCTGTGACATTAGGTTTAGTGCTTAGTGGGCTCCAGAGCATCTGGAATACAAAATCCAGACATCTCAGAGATACCTCAGAGTGCATGTGCCATTCACATTCAAAGGACAGGACCTCAGCTGTGCAGTATCTGCATCCTTCCACCAGTGTCTCACTTCTCAATCCGTTTCCTGCTTTGCTTTTTCTTTTGCTGTCACCTTGTATGACATCACCGCTTCCTGTGCTACCCAACTTAGTATCTTGATTCCTTCCTCACCACTTTCTTACTTCTCACTCCTACACTGCTTTTTTTCTGGTGTGAACATCTGCAGTCCAGTCTGTATGGTCTCCTGGTTTCTCCTACATTTTCAACATGTGTCCTTACTTATATGTGAACATCCTTTCCAGCAACCTTGTTACAGAGCCAGGATAATTGTTACGAACTTAATTGAAACTACTAAATGCTGCTTTCTGTGGCCTGCACAGGGATATACAGAGATACTACTCTATGCCCTGCACAGAGACTCTTAACTTTATAATGCCTGTGGGAAACAAGTTAAATACATAAAGTCTACACCTAGTAATACTAATGAATTAGTCTTTTTACCTGAGTAAAACTGAATAGATACTGGTGGGACTTCATGCTGTTTAGCTTCTAATCTTATTACAAAATCAGGAGAGTGTTTGAATGATGCTGATATTTAATGAGCTGAATTAGAATATTTGGTGAAGTTGTTAAAGCTTGCTGGGTTGATGGTGATGTTTTCCACTTTTGCAGGCTTTATAGGGAAAAACTGCGGGAGTATCAATTCAAGCGACTGAAATACTACTATGCAGTTGTGGAATGTGATTCTCCTGCAACAGCCAATAAAATTTATGAAGAATGTGATGGACTGGAATTTGAAAGTAGCTGTTCTTTTATTGACCTGAGGTAACTCCAGTGGTGATGCTTTGATGTGTTGGGTTAGGGAGGGAGAAGTAAAAGGCAATTTAATATAAAGTGTATTGTCTTTATTCTTGAACCAAAATGAAACATGTCCATAATAGTAGACATCCACTGAGTTGCTGCCTTTTTCTTTGTTTGTTTTTGGGGTCTTTTTGAGTGTTTTTACTGTATTATAAAAAGTTTGAGAGGGTTTCCTCATGGAGAGATTATTCTCAGGGAAGTTGGGTGAAATGTTCTAGTTGCATCTTCGAACTTTTGGTACAGTTAAGTAAACTGGTAGGAAACAAATCCACATACTGCTGCTTTTTGGTTTTGTTTTGGGTTGTGGTTTTTTTTGTTTGTTTTTTTTTCCCCAAGGGTTCAGAATGGCACTTGAGGATTGCTTACTGCAGGGCAAGAATATAGGTCTTCTATGAGAATTTAGCTCTCCTATGAGGACAGACTGAGAGAGTTGGGCTCTTCAGCCTGGAGAAGAGAAGGCTTCGAGGAGACCTGATAGTAGCCTTTGTATATCTGAAGTGGGTCTACAGGAAGGCTGGGGAGGGACTATTTACGAGGTCTTGCAATGACAGGACAAGGGGCAATGGGTTTAAACTGGCAGAGGGAAGATATAGACTGGATGTTAGGAGGAAGCTCTTTACAGTGAGAGTGGTGAGGCGCTAGAACAGGTTGCCCAGGGAGGTTGTGGCTGCACCCTCCCTGGAGGTGTTCAAGGCCAGGTTGGATGAGGCCTTGAGTGACCTGTATTAGTGGGAGGTGTCCCTGCCTATGGCAGGGGGTTGGAACTAGATGATTTTTGAGGTCCCTTCCAACTTTACCATTCTATGATTCTATAATATTGCTGCTGTTGTCATGAAGCTGCAATAGATTACTATGCCAGCACTTACAAATGAGCTGGAACCTCTAATATTTTGAAAGTTACATTTGGGAAAGAAACTATTTTAAACTATAATTATGCTTTATTGTTAGTATTTCCCTCTGCGCTGGTTTGAGGCTAATTAGAATATTTTAATGAGATAAATTAGGTTATTGGGTGTAAAAGGAAAATAATGGTGATGTCTATATTACCCATTTGTTCTACTGGGACATAAAAACAAGGACACAAACCAAGAAGTTTGTACCTCTGCCTGGCTGTCGCTGTATTAACTCCTCTGCCTGAACCTGCATATTCCCAACTAATCATTCTGCTTCTAACACCTCTCACTGACCTTTCCAGCTCACCCTGCATATAAGGGAGATTCTGAGATAAGGGAGGATGTGGAAAGAAGGAGAGGAGTTGGTAGGAAGCCCCTCTTAGGCAGTCTGGCTACTGGAAGGGGTTTTGTTTTTCTGTGTTACTTTTAGCTTGTATATTGCTGTATATAGTTGTAAATATAGAATCATAGAATGGTAAGGTTGGAAGGGACCTCAAGGATCATCTAGTTCCAACTCCCTGCCATAGGCAGGGACACCTTCCACTAGTACAGGTCACTCAAGGCCTCATCCAACCCAACCTTGAACACCTCCAGGGAGGGAGCAGCCACAACTTCCCTGGGAGGTTATATCTGTAATATATTGTATATATATGCTTGTAAATTGTGCTAAGCTGTAAATATAAAGCTTCATTCCTTAACTTCAGCTGGCTGAGTGAGTCTGGTTGATTTAGTAGGAGGGGAAAACTCCAAACCCACTACACCTTCTGTTACCGAAAAAAAAAAAAAAAAAAAAAAAAACTTTTTAGACTGGGCAAAAAAAAAATTATTAAAAAAA
>VWZE01020518.1:299985-313822 GCA_013396675.1 Eubucco bourcierii
TTTTTTTTTCTTTGAATTGTTCTCTAGAGAAACTTCATTTATTTATTTTGAACCATTTTGGAGAAGCTAGTCTCTACCCTACAAACTTGTAACTTTTCATGCTTTTAAACATGAGAAGTAATGTTTTACAACAGACAGCTGTTGAAAGTTGTCCAGTGCTTTTCCTATTCTTATATTTTGTTGAATAGTATTGATGAGATTACGTTTGCCATGATTTAAAAAATGCAAATCCAAGTAATTTCTCATGTGCTCTACAAAGGCTTGAGTTCGTATCTGAATTCCATTGTTAAAAATTGCTTCAATCTTTTTAACAACTTTTTTTTTTCTATGATTTGTAGTGTTAAAGATATACCAGGATTTCCTGAACAGTTTTAAATTTCTTTATCTATTTCCAAGTTCTGTTTTACTCACTTTTTTTTTTTTTTTCTGTTTTTTTAATGTCAGGCTTTCTGAAAAGATGATTCTTAAACAAAACCAAAACCCCTGAACCCAACAAAACAAACCCCAACAAACAAATACAAAAAACACAACCAAACCCTTCCTTCCCCCTCAAAAAAAAAAAAAAAAAGCACACAGGAAATCCCCTGAGCTTGCTAATATCAGATGGAAAGTTAAGTTTGCTTCCTCAGCACGGTGGTGTTACACATTGAAAACTTGTGGAACAGCTCTACAGAAGTCAGACAGTTAATCTTACATGTGTTGAATACTTGTGCATTTCTTCTGTTTCCTTTTCAGCCTTACCATCTTTTTATTTTAGGAAATTCTTTTGAGCTGATGTACCATACTCATGAAAAGCTCAGATTGTTTATGCTATGAAATTTCCCAGTGCATTTGAACAGTAACATGTTGTATTTGCCTTGAAGATTTATTCCAGATAATGTTACATTTGATGATAAGCCAAAAGACGAAGCGTCAGAAGTGAACATAGCTGCATATAAGCCAAAGTACTTCACATCTGCTGCTATGGGAACATCAAAGGTATCTTTACAATGTTTTTGAAATGCTTTTCTAATTTGTTTTATTGTCAGCTTATAAATTGTCTAAATAGTGGGAAAGGATTCCTGATTATCTTCACTGTTTCGAAATAGAGACATCAAACCTTAAAAGATGATAGTATGCTGATGGAGCCACAAGTTACAACTCCCTAAATAAGCTTGAATTTCGGATTTTAAGAGGTTTGGCTTGTTGTTATGAGTTAAATAGTACATTTCAACCTCTGTATGCCTCTATTACAAGTTGCACATGGAATTACTTTGTTATTCACAGTTAGATCTTCTTGCCTAAAATGGATATTTTTTGTGTAGCTCAACAAGAGTCTTTTTGGTAGTAGTGCTAGGCTTAAAAGTTGTTTCCCTCTTTACTCTGTCTTATGTGACAGCCAAAACTTCCATCTAATCATGAAGTGAACCAGACTGGAGAAGTTCTTAGCTGAGGAATAAGTAAGTTCTGCTGGATCACTTTTCAGTCAGATCTTGAGTTTCACCTTCCAGTGGAGGGTGCGGTTGCGCAATCCAGCGCATTGTGACTCTGGGAATGAATTGCTGCTGGAAGAGGAGAGGGAAGGAATTGGTGGCAGCTTCAACACCAGCATCTGCTGCCATAAAGGAAATTTGCCTTACAGAGGTTTTCTGTTGTTTGTTTGTTCCACTGTTAACAGAACCCTTCAGCAGATGAGGAGACCTCTTCATTCTTTTGTGTAGTTAAAAATCCTTGAAACTCAACTGTAGAACAAATTCCAAAACCTTGCCATTAAATTGATTTTAGTAAATGATTATTATAGCCAATTATTGTGGAGAAATTTAGTAACAGGTTTACATTGCTTCTTAAATGCAAGGTATCAAATAATTTTCTCTAGAAAGACAGACTTAGAATGTGTAATTTTAGTGTTTCAGCTTCAACAAATGGCATTCTTATTTTTAAGGTAGATATCACATGGGATGAGACAGATCATGAACGAGTAACGTCGCTTAACAGAACTTTTAACAAAGAGGAACTTCTTGACATGGATTTTCAAGCTTATTTGGCTTCATCTAGTGAAGAAGAGGAAGAACAGGAGCAAGGTACTTATATTAGTAAACATTGTCCATAAAGTCATTAGCTGCAATGTTTTTAACACAGGCTATTTAAATATGTACATTTTGTGTCTTTCAAAAGTGATTTGAATGTTGCCTTCAGGGGCAACATCATGCTTGTTGCATAAAAGCTGTGGCCACATTCTGCTATGAAAATAACCTACTTTTCCTCCAGAGCTAAACATCTCCAAAAGTGGCATATCACTAGGATGATCCCAAAATGACTACATTCTTTTTGAAGACAGAGTTTATTAGCTGAATTTGGAGATAGAATTGACTTAGAAAATTCCTCAGTGACAGTTTGACTGAAGTATTATCACCTTAGCTTTAAACCAGCTTTTTGGTTTTCATTTCTATCTTGCAAAATCTTCTAAGCAGATGCAGTTTATGTTTGATAAAACCAAGTGTAGTGGTTATAATTTGAGTGACTTCAAGTAGTGAGATCACAAGGGATCTAAATCATGGCATTTTCTTTATTGCTGATGTGATAAATCTAATTAATCTAATTAATCTAATTTATGTAGAGTATGTGGTAGTTACTATGTTCATTCAGTGGTGAATGAAGATCTGCTGCCTTCTATGAAGTCGTGAACAGAGTTGGTGTATTAGCAAATGATAGATGATCAGGAGTGATCCTAATGACTGAACCCCTGAGTAGGAGCTTGCACATTTTCCCTACACTCTTCTTTTCACAGCACTTTAACATTTCTTTGTCAGGTCTGAAAATACCTACTTTTTCTTACTTCATCTTAATTTCTGAGATGAAACACCCCCAGCTCTGTTGAAAATGATTTTATTTTTAGAGGAAGGTTTCAAATGTGGCATGGTTAATGACTAAATGAATTAGGTATAGGTTAATAGAGTGTTTTGTTCTCTTCATGGTGCTCTAGACACTTAATGAAGTCTGCACAGGACAAGCAGATACTGAAGAATATGCCTTAAAAACGTGCCTGTTGGGGTGGCTTAGGGTGTTGAATGCATTCCAGACCTTAAAAGGTCCCGATGGAGATGTAGATTGTACAGAACTTCTCTACTCCAGCAGTAACTCTTCTTGGGTAACCAGGGGAATGTGTTAAGAGTGGAGGGAAGCTGTGCTGTGGGCTTTCTGGTAATCCTTAGTTATAGGTAGTACAGAGTGAGGGGAAAGGTAAGCAGCAGGAAAATATTTAGGGAATCTTTAGCCTGTACTAGTAATGTCTTTCAAATGCCTTTTGGGTCATTTACTCAAGAATATAAAAAGAATGTCATCTAGCTCTGTAAGGTGTGTAAACCTTCTGTGTGTGGTACAGCAACATGTACTGAATTACCTTGCTTGTTTTCACTCTAAGATTCCATCTGCTCTTAATAACATATGTAGCCTAAATTACAAGGCAAAGGAAATTTCATTAAGCCTTAATGGGTTTTTTGAAACAGACGTTAAAATTGATTTATACTGCAGGTTGTTGCAATCAGAGATGGGTTTGGAGCGTGCAAAAAAATACTACAGATTTTTCTGGTTACAGAGTTGGGAAATCTGGCAGTGAACTCAGCTTGGCAATATATTGGCAGGGCTAATGTCCATTTGTTTCTCATCCTGCATAAAAACAAACATCTTAACTGCTCCTTTGAGCTTTAGTTTCTCCAGTAATGCTAAGTAGAGTGTCCAAACGGGAGCAGTAGGTGCAGAGAAGAGCATCTTCTTAGGGTGCCATTCTGTTAAAGGGTAGCATCTATAATAGACTGGTGAACATCATCTGTTGTGAACATGTTGTTGGGCTGCCCCCAACACAAGAGGGACATTGAACTGTTGGAGTGGGTCCAGAAAAGATGATCAGAGGGCTGGAACATCTCCCATATGGGGACAGGCTGAGAGAGCTGGGGCTGTTCAACCTGAAGAAGAGAAAGCTCCAGGGAGACCTTGTAAATGGCCTTCCAGTACCTGAAACTGGGAAAGGAACTTTTTACAAGGGCTTCTAGTGATAGGTAGAATGGCTTTAAGCTGTAAGAGGGTAAATTTACATGGGATGTTTGAAAGGAAGTATTTACAGTGAGGGCGAACTCTCTGACACTGGAACAGGTTGTAAATGCCCCCTCCCTGAAGGTGTTAAAGATCAGGTTGGACAGGGCCTTGAGCAACCTGGTATAGTGGAAGGTGTCCCTGCTCATAGTGGTCTGTAAGGTCCATTCCAGTCCAAACCATTCTATGATCTGTAAGTGAGCAGTACTTCAGACGTTTTGAAAAAATAAACATCCGCGGCTTTTGGTTTGTTCTCTTGTTTTCATCCTTGTAAGAGCAGCAGCTTTTCTGCTGTTGGGCTTTCCACAGCCCCATCAAACACCTGGATAGAACATGTGACAAAATACTACCACCATTGTAATTTTAAATAGCTGTTCCTAGTGATAGAATCATAGAATATCCTGAGCTGGAAGAGCCCAGAAGGACCACTGACCCCAAGTACAGATCCCACACAGGATAACCTAAATGTTAAACTGTGTTGTCCAAAAGCATCATGAACTTGTGGAGAACTGTGTAGAGCCCTGCTCTCCTCAGTAGAAGTCTGAGCAGGGAGCACAGTCTCTTTTGGTATTGGGTTTCCGATTAAAGACATTGCTAAGGCTGTAGACTGTTGTTTTGTGTGGCTGTACCAGTGCTAGAGGTGCACAAGTGCAGAGAAAGGAAATGTAGTTGTTGAGGAGTTGCTGGGTGAAGTTTTATTTATATTTTAATAATGCTGTTAATACTCTTTTTAGTGATAGTGTTACATAAAACCAGACTAATTATTAACTGTTTTTACAATTTGGTTCATTAACTGACTATATAAATTCACATGCATCTTTAACATTTTATCATGACACTACAGCCCTCATGTCTTAAAAATGAACAATATTCATGTGTTTTTATTTGCTATAACTCTTACAGAAGGCTAAGAATTGGTAGATGACAGAAATAGAACCTGCAATTATTTAATATTGCCTCTGAATCCAATGAGTGTTTATAAAATGCGTTGAACAAGATACTGTTTGGGTTAGCTTCTGTTCCTTATTCCTTTGTTGCTGACTTGGACACTCGCAGGCGTTACTGCTGCTTCAAAAGTGCAAGAATCTGACTTCTTAGAATATTTGTATTTGGTTATTTTTGTTATATTACTAAAATACTTCCTAAGGAAACAAGCTATCAGTGTGAGTTAGCAGTTTATGAGTTAGCCATGCCAAGGTGAATTCATGGGACAGAACAGAAATAACACAACCTGGTTATTTTCTTTCTATGAAGCACCAGAAGTTTGATATAGCTGATGCAACTGTTGGATGCTTTCCCAAAGTATGTTTGCAGGAGCTTTTGTGTTAGGTTTCTCTAAAGAAAAGGTGCTTGGAAGGCCAGGAACAACAGTCATCTCAGCTTCATACAAGCTGTTGGAGGTGTCCAGTAGCTTAGAACTGAAGAACACGTCTTTGTGTGCTTTTTCAAGCCTGTGCAATTTCCAACTTAAGAATTACTGGAGAGAAACTACCTCTGACCATAAGCATGTTAATCTTGACTGGACCAGAGACCTACCTCTGGAAATGCCCAGTCACCTGTCAGGTGCAGCCAGGTGCTTAAAAGCCACAGCAGCTACAGTCACCTGGTTCATCAAGTAAGTATCCAGTGCACACCACTGAAGTGGTTTGACTGACTTGAAAAACAACACAGAAACATAAAAAAGACAGAATACAGAATCATAGAATTGTTTCAGTTGGAAAAGACCTCTAAGATCGAGTCCAGCCGTTACCCTAAGACAACCATGGCCATTAAACCATGTCCTCAAGTGCCAAATCCACAGGTTTCTTGAACACCTCCAGGGACAGTGACTCTGCTACTTCCCTGGGCAACCTGTGGCAGTGCCTGATCATTTACTGGTTTTTACTTACTGTTTACTGTTATCTGTCTGTTCATATCAACTTCTTCCACTATTTGTCTTCTCCCTGAAAAGTACCTTACAAAAAGATGTCTCCTGTGATAAGCTTTGAATAAATATTTTGGTTACAGATTCACAGATTGCATTGGGTGGAAGGGACACACACAGGTCATTTTGTCCAACTGCCCTGCAATAAGCAGGGACACCTCCAGCTAGATCAGGCAACCCAGGCCTACATTGAGTCTGATCTTGAATTGCTCAAGGAATGGAGCCTCAGTCACATCCCTGGGCAATCTGTTCCAGTATTTTACCACTCTGATTGTAAAGAACTTCCTCTATGTCCAACCGAAATCTACCATGCTCCAGTTTCAAACTATTGCCACTCACCTGTTTGCTGCAAGCACTTCTAAACAGTTCTTCCCCAGTCTTCCTGGAGGTCTCCTTCAGATATTGGAATTACAGATTTTTCTTTTTTTATGAATTGGACAAACTAAAGAGATTGGCAGAACCTCTTGTTCAAAGAGTGCCAAGAACACTCGAAAGAGAGCCTAAAACTCAAAGTTCTCTTTGTCACCATTTTCTCTCTCGACTTAAGTCAATGCAATTAGTTTTTCATACCCAGCTGTCGTACAGTGCATCTGTAGAAGAAACTCAACTTTGCTCCAGACCCCTTGTCAGTGGATATGTCTGCTGTAAATTTTCTACAGTCTAGTTTGCATGGCTGAGCTAAAAAATAAGAAGACATCTACTTGGCCCTGCAAGATAATCTCCTTAAACTAAGAATACAATCTGTGTAAAACCCGATGATTACAAGAATGTGATCTCAGTTAATGCAGATGCCAGTCAGCAATTTAATACATTGAGACACTGAATTTGTGTTTTGTTTTGTTTGTTTTTTTTTTTATAATTAGAGATCTTGAAGATAAACAAAACCCTCTACAAATTACTGTATTGGAAAGTTAATGACCTGCCTCAGGATTTTAACTTCCTTTTTTAAAAATTCCTCTAGTGCTTCTCTTAGTACTCTCCCTTGAAAACAATAAAAACATATGTGATGGTCCAGGAGTTACTCGCCCCCCCCACACTTTGTAAAATGACCCAGACTAGAACTCAGCCAGCTGGAAGTTAAGGACTGAAGCTCTGTTTACAGCTCAGCACAATGTACAAGCAGAGATAGACACTATAGACAGGAATAGTTACAGAAATAGACAAGTTAAAGGTAATACAGAAACACAACTCCCCTCCCAGAAATCAGAGACCCCAGGAGGGGCTCCCAACCACCCTTCCACCTTCTCCCCACCCCTATACCTTACCCCAAGGTTTGTCTTACACACAAGATGAATTAGGAGGACCAACCAGGGGGGTTAGAAGAAATGTGGTTAGTGAAAATTAATCAGCAGAGGAGCCAGAGCCAGAAGCTGCTAGACTGCCCCAGACGCTGTGCTGTGTCCCCAGAGACAGACAGACAGAGAATGCCTTAGCTATCTTTATGTTCCTTTCCCAAAACAATCTCAACAAGTGTATGAGTGAAGTAGACATCACCATGTTTTCCTTTCACAGCCTATAGTGTAATTTTCTCTATTAAAATATTCCAGTTAGCCTCAAACCAGCACAATATACTTGTGTTTTGCACTTTACATTTCATCCAGTTTTGCTTTTATTTCCTTCACAGGTTAATTGTATTTCTCTTGCAGTGCACCAGAGCTTTTAGGTTTGTTTCTGTTTTTTTCAAAAAGCCTTTGAACAAGCTCTTGGCAGAAGGCATTCTTCTGCCTTAGTATCTGTCAGAACGTGGTTCCTCACGTTGTGCAATACAGAGTGATACTTGAAGGCTGGTGACAAAGTTATTTGAACTCTGAGCAAACTTTGAGAATACGCTCAGCTCTCTTCCCTTTCTTGCAGCTATTGTCAAGTGTTCTTTATTTGCATACAGAACGAAAAGGCTCTGAACATTTTTTTGAAGGCAGTGCTGAAAAACTGTTTTTAAATGTTAGTTTAGACAAGAGAGATGCATGTTTTGTGTAAATGAAAGTATGGCAGTATGCATTGCCACTTAAATTTCTCTCATCGGAACTAGCAAAGCCCATCATAAATACAAACTTTCTTATCCCAGGGAGCCTATTTTAGCTGAATGATTTCTTCAGTTCACATTCAGTATCACTACTTCTTGGTGCCATGTGAAATGAGAATGAAAACCAAAATGGCTTGATTTTTCTTCATCTTCAAAATGCAATGCCTTTTGCTTTCTCTGTGAGCAGATGCTTTCTTCTTAGATCTCAGCTTCTCATCAGGTTCAGATGAGGAAAGTGGAAAAGCAGCTGCAGTTAACTGTCCCCATGTGCTGAAAGATGAGCTGGTGGGGAAGAAGACCAGCCTGCTGAACAGAGAGCTTTGCCTGGAAATTAGGAAAAAAAAAACAAGGGTGGGGCAGGGGCAACTTATGACCTTAGGGAGAAGAGGCAGGAAACTAAGGAGGACTACAAGGATGTAGAAACTACAGGCTTGTCAGTCTGATCTCTCTGCTGGATACCGTTATGGACTAGATCATCCTGAATGCCATCACACAGCAGGGTCAGACCAGGGATCAGGCCCAGTCATCATGGGTTTATAAGGAGCAGGTCCTGCTTCATTTAACTGATCTTCTTTTATGACAAAATAACATGTTTAGTGGATAAGGGGAAGGCTGTGGATCTTGTCTACCTAGACTTTAGTAAAAATTTTGACACCATTTCCCACAGCATTCTTCTGGAGAAACTAGGTTTTCATGGCTTGGATGGGCAGTTTTTCAGTTGGTAAAAATGTGATTGGGTGGCCAAGGCCAAAGAATGGTGGTGAGTGGAGTTAAATCTGGTCACAAGTAGTATTGCTCAGGACTCAGTATAGGGGGTCAGTTATCTTTAATATCTTTAGCAATAATGGACAAGGGGAATTGAGTGCTCCTGCTGTAAGTTTGCAGATGATACTAAGTTAAGGTGGGAGTGTTAACCTGCCTGAAGATAGGGAGGCTCTACATAGGAACGTGGACAGACTGGATCTGATGCTGAGGCCGATGGGCTGACATTCAAGAAGGCTAGGTGCTGGGTCTTAGAATCATAGAATGGTAAGGTTGGAAGGGACCTCAAGGAACATCTAGTTCAAACCCCCTGCCATAGGCAGGGACACATCCCACTAGAACAGGTCACTCAAGGCCTCATCCAGCCTGGCCTTGAACACCTCCAGGGAGGGAGCATCCACAACCTCCCTGGATCCTGCACTTGGGTCACACAACCCCATTAATGTCTCAGACTTGGGGCAGAATGGCTGGAAAGCTACTTATCAGAGAAAGACCTGGGGATACTGATCAGCAGCTGGCTTAAAATGAGCCAGCAGTGTGCTCAGGTAGTCAGGGTGGCCAGCAGCATCCTGGCCTGTGGTCTGCAGAACTAGGGAAGTGATTTTCCCCACCACTGTACCTAGCACTTGTGAGGCCACACCTTGATTACTGGGTTCTGTTTTGGGCCACTCACTCCGTTGAGATGCTGGAGTGTGTCCACAGAAGGGCAGTGAAGCTGGTGAATGAGTGACTAAGGGAACTGGAGTTGTTTAGGCTGGAGAAAAGGAGGCTTAAGGGGAGGCCATGGTGTTCTCTACATCTGCCTGAAAAGAGGTTATAGTGAGGTGAGTGCCAGTCTGTTTTCCCAAGTCAGAAAAGAAGAGGAAATGGCCTCAAGTAGCACCAAAGGAGGTTTAGACTGGACATCAGGACAATGTTCTTTACCAAAAGAGTTGTCAAACACAGGAGCAGGCTGCCCAGGGAAGCAGTGGAATCACTGTCCTTGGAGGTACTTGAAAGATTTGTGGTGGTGCTTAGTGACATGGTCTAGTAGTGGAGATGGCAGTGCTAATTTAGCAGTTGGACTTAATGATCTTAAAGGTCTTTTCCAACCAAAATGATTCTGTGATTCTATGAATGGTAAAGAATTATGCTGTCAACCAACAACCAGGTTCTTGTCAGTGATGGGATGTAGAAAAGTGAAGTGTCGCACCCCAGGTTTAGCTGTAGGTCAGAGATCACGCTGCGTTAACTTGCAATGAGGATCTGTCTTTTTAGGCACCACTTAACACTGTCCATGCAACTCAGTACTGTAGGAAACACAGCTTTACTGCAGAGAAAAATAAAAAGGAAGCCTGCCCCAAACCTACTGTTCTGCAGTTCAAGGAGCTGCAACATCTTCAAAACCCTAAAAGCTGGTTATCTCTGCAAGATTTGGTTAAGAGTTTATTGTAAGTTACATTGTAATTGTATTCAGAAAGAAACAAAACAAAAACCCCACATGAGCACCTCAACAAAACAAACAGAAAACCCAAAAAGGAACCAAAAAAAACCCTTTTGACTTTGCTTAATTTGTTAATTCAGCAAGTCAATGAAGATTACGACATTGGAACAGTTATCACTGTTACAGAATCTTGCAGTGTTTATTTTCAAGATAATGTACACAACTAATATTTGATATTTAGGTGGTACTATGATGTGAGATACTTTGAAGCTAATAATTCTAAAATGCAGTAAAGGATGTTGTGTCTATCTGTGATTGCCTTTGGTTGACAAATTTTCTTTTATCTTTTCAGGCCCTGTTTTTATTCAATCTAAGTAGGGAAATTCTAAAATTGGTATTTTTTTTTTTTTTTAAGAATAATAGGTGAAAGTATTTTAGATTTATTTTTTTTTAGCAACAATGTATTGTCCTTAAGTGTGTTTCCTAAAGATGAACTTGATGGCTGTCTTGAGACTGTGATAGCTTTACTCTCTCTTTCTAGAGGATGATGACATAGCTCATAAAATGGAAGATGACAAACCCAGGAAAAGCCAAAAAGATGATGAAGAGCAAATTGCCAAATACAGAGAACTTCTGCAAAGTATCCAAGAAAAAGAGAAAAAACAGGAAGAGAAGGACATAGGAATGGAGGTTAAATGGGTTCCAGGTAAGCTCTTTATTTTTTTGCTTTTCCTAGCTTGAAGGATATGCAGTATTGCCTTGCTAACAGGGGTATAGTGTAAAGTATTGGATTTATGGTAGTAGAAACTGACCTTTTTTCCTGTAAGTTGAAATACAGATGGATTACAATGAGGTAAACAGGGGAAATAATACAACTGAATTCAGTTCCTCAGTCATAAGCTTCTCTTTATAGATTTGTTGTTATTGGAGTTTTTGTGTGTGTGTTGTGCTGGCTTTTTCATACATTATTTTATAGATTTTCTTGAATAGAAATCACATGTTTGCCATAGAGTCACAAAACATACCTACACTTCTGAAAAATGAAAACCAGTATGACTTGGATACATAGCATAAAATCAGAGCAGAATGGTTTGAAAATCTTACATGCAGAATACTGAAGATTTGGGGGAAGAGAGAAGGGAGAGGTCTGACCTTTCAATGTGGCTGCTCTGTGGGGAAAAAATCTACTCAGAAGAAAAGCTGTGGGATAGTGACATGTAGATTTTTATCTGCATCCCAGCAGACCTGAGATCTGAAAACCCTTTTTTTTTTTTTTTTGTCTTTCTTGATAAGAAAACACTCAGATTGATGTTTGTATTTTGTTTATGAATCTGTGATTTCTTTTTGTGGATGTAATGAGCTAGTTTAGAACTTGCTATATCCACAAAGGGAAAAGTTTTCAGTGTGGCCTCTCCTCCTTGATTGTGGCCTGGAGCTCACTCTGTCTGTACCAGCCCAGTCACTTGTTAGGTATCTTTGCAAGCTTATTCACTGATATGACAGAACTACTTTGGAAAAGAGTTAAAACTCTGTGTCTTTTTCAGTCAGTGGGTGAGTCAGATAGGCAAATGAGAGCATTTGATGAAAGCTCAGAGGGTTAAATTATCCATTCCAGAGACCAGGGAAGTGTGACATTACATTTTCAGTGGCAGTGTTGTGGAGGCAGGGAATTAATGTGGTTGAGTCAGGAATTATGAAAATAGAATTATTTTATTTTCCTGAACACCTCACCCCAAAACTATATACAAAACTAGTTTAGGTTTATTTACAGGTTGTAATTCAATCTGGAATTCTTCAAAGGATGTTATGGACAAATTTAGAGATTTAGGAAGTCAGGAAATGGAAAAGGCTAAGCTACAACCATAGCTTGACCCCACCATAAATCTGGCTAAGCAGAGAATCTAAGGCATCAGCAGGCATTACTCACAGAGGTGAGATAGGTATTCGGTGGTGATCCCTTGCTGGATTTCTCTGTGGCTCGGCTGCCTTCTGACACTGCAAGCAATATCTAGTAGTGGATCCAAATGGCAAAAGTCCCAAGGCGGGTGGAAAAGCCACCAAACTCAGAAGTGTCTCAAGACATGACTTCCACAAGGCACAGATTCGTGGAAGTGAATGCTACCTCAGCATCAGCAGGGGACAGCCAGACTGCTAGGGTCTCCCCAGTTCAGAATGGTGGTCAGGAAATTAGCTGCCCTATGGTCCAAGAGTAACTGGGTCCAGGTGCCACCAGCAGCTCTCTCAAATGGACCCCAGGACTTGCCAAGCTTGCAAATTCGCACAGAATGGTGCAAAAGTGGGGAGAGCCGCTCAAAGGCAGGGATGGTGCAAAAACAGAGCCATGCAAAAAGGTAGGAGCTGTCCAAAACGGGATCTCGGTCACAGCAACTCTGTCAAGACAGGGACCTGTCCTGTTGGCAGCTCTGTCAAGGTGAGAACCTTGTGCCTTTTCCCCTTGCTCTATTTATGCTTTTCTAGACGGTGTCCATTTGCCATTTTATACTGGGCACGAAAACCCAGCCAACAGTCAACCTGATTCCCAGCATGGGCTTCCACACAGGTCAGTACACCTGTGGAAAAGGTGCCTGCTGCTGTTTCCCCTTCAAGCCCCCAGTGCAGGGAGAGCAGTTTTCGTGCCACCTTCTCCTCCCCATTCAAACCTGAGCGGGGGGAGGGGGGAAGAAGGAAGGAATTTGGAGTGCTCCAGAACAGGCAGCAAGTTGCTGTATTGGCTTAGCAGGTATAGGACTGCAGGCTATGTAAGGATACAGCCTGACTCTGAGTACTGAAATCAGAGACGTACCAGAATCCCTAAACATTTTAGAGTAAGGCTGTGTCATGCATAACAGAAGTGTTTGCTGATGCAGCCGTATCATGATGTTTTACTTCGACTGCCCACAGTGTGTCAGTATTAACATTACTGATGTTGCTCAGTAGCTTTAATTCCTGGTGTCACTGAGCGTTCAAGGCAAGTGGGCTTTCATACATAGGCAGTTTCTACATATGATTTTTACAAATATTTGTTGTTGCCACCATTGAGGCCAAAGGTGGAAACCACAGCTGAATTAGTTGCAGCAAGGAATTTTCTGTATTATATAGGCTAAGCTTTGCTTAAACCGTTAGAGCAGCAACCATTTTTGGTGTTGGTCTGAAAAGCACATTTAGGGTTTTTTTGTTTGTTAGACAGTCTGTCTTCCAAATAATCTTGCTAATTGCATGGAAGTTCTGTAGCTTAAAAAGTGTTAAGCAATGTAATGTAGTGATGTGGGTAGGATTCTAGGGCAAACCATTTGTTGGAGGAAAGAGAAAATTGCTTTAAAGAGAGATAAAAGAGAACTCTCTTCAGTCCTGGCAAAGAGTTCTCTGAACAGCTCTGCCTCTTAAAAATGTGCCTTGCATGTTACAAGTAAAAAAGTAGTATGCATACAGATAATGATATTCACATTTAGAAAATATAGCAGAGATGGATGTCAGTTTACCAATACATGGATTCCATGTTAGTTTGCTACTACACAAAACTCCATTTGCTACATATTAAATCTAGCTCATCCTTTCCTTACTGCGTCTTCTTGTGGTGTTCCTGGGACTTTTGTTATATCCTCTTTTTTTTTTTTTTTTTTTTTTTTTTTTTTTTTAG